>JAFVLL020010822.1:7500-24503 GCA_021397915.2 Tor tambroides
GTTAATCGACAGGCTGCTCAGCAGCTCCAATCAAACACTGTAAAACTCTTTACGCCTTTCAAACTTTTTTCTTCAACAGCAGTGTGTTCAATTGAAAAGCTAAAGGTTCATTCACACACACACACACACACACACACACACACACGTCTCTGCACTGCAAAAAAAGGCTTACTTAGTATCTTAGTAGTTTTGTCTTGTTTCTAGTCAAAATATCTAAAAATTCTTAAATTAACATGCATTTACTTGGTAAGCACATTTAGCCTTGTTTCTTGAGGAAAAAACTAAATTAAGTGAATTTTGCTTAAAATAAGTAAAATCATCTGCCAGTACACTCAAAAAAAAAGGTGCTTCACGATGCCATAGAAGAACATTTTTGTCTAAATTGTTCCATAAAGAACCTTTAACATCTGAAGAACCTTTGATTGTGGCGAAAGAAGGATTGTTTAAAGAATATTTTACTTACCCCACTGGCAGATAATTTTACTTGTTTTAAGCAAAATGCACTTAATTTAGTTTATTTTTTTCCCCCTAGAAACAAGGCAAAATATCTTGTTTTTTTGTTTGTTTGGTTTTTTTTTTGCTCACCAAGTAAATGCATCTTAATTTAAGAATTTGTAGATATTTTGACTAGAAACCAGACAAAAATACTAAGTAAGATAAGCCATTTTTTTGCAGTGTGGCTGTTCACACTGCGGTTCCTCCTCCTAGACTTTAGGAGCCACCAGGTGTCCGTTGAAGGTGATGTAGACGTCCACGTCGTCGCTGTAGATGGCGTTGTCGCGCTGGCGCTTGTAGAGCCGGACCCACACCTCGTCGTTGAGCTCCAGCGACAGCATGACGCTCTGGCTCTGCATGATGGAGCGCTCGCTGGGCTGCGCGTACAGGATCACCTGCTGCCGCTCGTTGTGCATCAGGTGCAGGTACGTCTCCTTGAAGTTCCAGGTGTGAATGTTGACGTTGAAGAAATAGACTCCCGGGACGAAGCAGTAGAACTTGCCCTTGAACATGTTGAAGTGTTCGCCCAGGTTGACGAAGACGGTGTCGAAGATCATGGCCTGGTAGTAATCGGCGCTGTGCAGAGCTTTGCGTCGGCCCACGGAGAAAGACGACTGCTGGATTTTGCAGGGGTCTCCGGGGGCCCCGGTGTCTCCTTTACTGCCTTTGGGCCCCGTCACCCCTCTGAATCCAGGGGGACCGTCCACTCCGGCTTTGCCAGGCGTCCCTCTGTCCCCACGCTCTCCTTTGTCCCCTGTCAACAATCAAAGTCAGTATGTAATCAGCAGTGTTGTGGGTAATGCATTACAAGTAGTGTGAGTTACGTAATCAGATTACTTTCATCAAGTAACTAGTAAAGCATTACTTTTAAATTTACAAGAAAATATCAGAGTTTTTTTTAAATAAGTAACGCCAGTAACTTTGTTTTTCCATTTATTCACTGACAGCTCTCCTGTCCCATGTTGAGAGAAATCAGTGCAGAGGCGTCTTCTGCAGCCTGAGGATTATTCATTTTACTTACATTAAAAACAAGTAAGCAATCCCAGCTCAGGTGACAAAAAGTAATGCAAAAGTAATGCAATGCATTACTTTCCATGAAAAGTAACTAAGTAACGCAATGAGTTACTTTTTTATGGAGTAACACAATATTGTAATACATTACTTTCCATAAAAAGTAGTAACTAAGTAATGCAATGAGTAACTTTTTGTGGAGTAACACAATAGTGTAATGCATTACTTTCCATAAAAAGTAACGCAATGAGTAACTTTTTATGGAGTAACACAATACTGTAATGCATTACTTTCCATGAAAAGTAACTAAGTAACGCAAAGAGTTACTTTTTTATGGAGTAACACAATATTGTAATACATTACTTTCCATAAAAAGTAGTAACTAAGTAATGCAATGAGTAACTTTTTGTGGAGTAACACAATATTGTAATGCATTACTTTCCATGAAAAGTAACTAAGTAACACAATGAGTTACTTTTTTTATGGAGTAACACAATATTATAATACATTACTTTCCATAAAAAGTAACACAATGAGTAACTTTTTATGGAGTAACACAATACTGTAATGCATTACTTTCCATAAAAAGTAACGCAATGAGTAACTTTTTATGGAGTAACACAATACTGTAATGCATTACTTTCCATAAAAAGTAACGCAATGAGTAACTTTTATGGAATAACGCAATATTGTGATGCATTACTTTCCATAAAAAGTAACTAAGTAACGCAATGAGTTATTTTTTATGGAGTAACACAATACTGTAATGCATTACTTACCATGAAAAGTAACTTAGTAACACAATGAGTAACTTTTTATGGAGTAACACAATACTGTAATGCATTACTTACCATGAAAAGTAACTTAGTAATGCAATGAGTAACTTTTTTAAGGAGTAACGCAATATTGTAATACATTACTTTCCATGAAAAGTAACTAAGTTATGCAATGAGTTATTTTTTATGGAGTACCGCAATACTGTAATAAATTACTTTCCATAAAAAGTAACTGAGTAACCCAACAGTTACTTTTTTATGGAGTAACGCAATATTGTAATGCATTAACTTTGCCCAACACTGGTAATCAGTTTAGAAGTCAAGCAGGCGAAGTGAGTACACCAGCACTGTGTTTGCTTTCACATCTTTTTCTGGTTGGGATCAGAATTATACTGTGATTCTGAGAGGTTTTTCCTCTCATGTCTCACATCAGTAAATTTTGGCCCAATAGCATTGTGGATGTTCAACCATTTTTGGTTCACTAATGCTTCTAACAGTCTTCAGCCATGTTAGCTCAAGGTGATGTTAGTTCCTGACGCTGACCCCGATGAAATTTCAATCAAACTGAAAGGGCTGGTGTAGACCTGAAATAATCCAGTCACCGGGAAAAATCATGTAAATGTTTGAATCCCTCTGTTTTCTCAATCAGACTCAAAATTACCTTGAAACCAAAAGCACACAGTCTCATTAGCACAAAGACTGCAGAAGTTACAATGAGTGTTTTGATGAATTTCCAGCCAGTAGATGTCACTGTCCTGAACCAGATCCTCTAACCTCAATCATTGTGAAATATTTGTGGTAATGATTGTGCGCTTTAGATTCAATCTTTACAAAGTCACTGAAAAATTCTAGAAACTTCAAACTTGGTTTATTCTATACATGACGTGTCAGTAACTAGTGCAGTTAACTAAGTCAGTGTTCGCTCGTACTAGTGCTTACAGTGATGTCATCAAACCCTTGTTACTTTCCTAAATGATCGGACACATGATTTTCAACGGCTGGACAATAAAGCGCACATTTCTCTATGAAGCACCACTCATATTTCCATCAGAAAGTGAAAATCTAGTTTCTGCTTTTGCCTTTATTTTGTCTTTTAGACTATTTGCAGAGTAAAATGTTTTCCAGTGAGCAGTGGTTTCTGCCCGTCGACAGATGTTACTCACCACCAGCAAAATTACCCCTTATACAGCTCAAAGGAAATAAACGGTGGTCACATGACTTCACAGCGTCCAATGGCAAGGCCTCTTGTGGTCAGTTTGAGGAATCTCTCTGAACTTAAATGGATTTGACCGCTAGCGATCTGTCCACTGCGGGTGAAGAGTGAACATTACCGAAGAGCAAGTAAACAAAAGTCGTGCTTTTCTCTATTGGCTACTTCGTTTGTTCCTCTAGAGCTGCAGTTCTGAACAAAACTGGGACACAACGATGAAAAAACAAACGCTAAAACTGCAACCAAACATAAAATTGTGTATAATTACAAGAGCAGAAAACGCTTCCTGTATCTGTATATCAAAGGTTGTGTGTCCATCAAACTCTACAGTATTATGGTAATAACTTATCTGCCACTTTGTAGAATCTAGTCAAATTACACAGATGAAACATGGATACCCTAAACTTCAAAATCTATAATATTATTCATACATTTTAATTTCAACCAAGAACAATAAACTTTGGTAGAGTGTTGCTTGGTCACCAGAGTAAAATGCAAAATCAGGGTCCTGCAGCAAAACAAACCTTAAAGTCTGCATAATTCTACTATTTAGTAGGCAAAAAAAACAGTATATGAAACATCTGAATACATCTGATGGACACTTTATTGTCCAGTGTCTCAGCAGGAAACACATTTACATTGTATACTGTAAACATTTTGGGAACATTGTTTTGAAATATTCCTAAAATGTTATAAGAATGTTCCATGAACATTACTTTAAGAATGTTTTGTCCTAACATTTATATAACTTCTGAAAAATGTTAATGAACATTGTGAGAACGTTCCCTTGAGTAGTACTTCTGGAATACAGTCATACTATATAGAATGTACTTTAATAATAGTCACAAAGTAATTATTCAAAAGAAGTACCTACTCAGAGAGTATGTGAGTAAGTGTCAGAGTCCAACTCCGTCTCACCTTTGAGGATGGTCATGTTAATGATGGTGCGGATCTCCGGCGTGTGATTGGCTGCAGGCTGGGGGGCGGGGTTCAGGGGCGGGTCCAGGTGATCGCAGCACCTGCGGCAGTACCTGGGCGTGGGTCTGGAGGGAGACGGGACGGATGCCACGGAGGCCAGCAGCAGCAGAAACACAGCCAACATCACGACACCTGCAGACGAGGAGCACTGTGAACGACCTGCTCCAGGAACCTCTGTTTAAATCTAGATTACACACAAAATCTTTCCTTGTCACACAGTTTCTGAAAGCTGTCACTCAAACAGCAGAAGCACACACCAAATCTGCAAAACCAGACACTCATTCCCAGCCTTTGACTCAGTTTTCAAAAACATAAAACTTCAAAAACTTTTTGCAAAACACAACACACAATTCTCTATGTAACACACACAAATCTAACAGGAATTAATATTATGGCAAAGGTGGTTGGAAATGTTTGCTTTTGAGATGTGTTTGTGATATTTTGAATTCAGTGCTTCTTTTTGCAAGAGATGTGAGGTGTTTTGCATTTTGTGTGCAATTCTTGGATTTGTGTGTAAAGTTTTGAAAAAAAGAGGCAAAGTTTTGAAAATGTAAGCAGCTGAAAAAATGTCTCTTTAGCCAAGCATTCACATAATGTATGTCATAACCATGTACTTCAGTTGGATCTGATCAAATGCACATTATCGTTCTTTAGCTTGGGTTGAACACATCATTTTTGCTTGGTTGGAACCGCAGCTATGCTAATGGTGTCTCTATTTGTTTCTCTGTTTCTGTCACAGGATTGGCATCCAGAGGTAACTAGGAATTACACAAGATTCAGTCCAGATCCAACTTTTAAAAAACGTCTGAGATGAGAGAACACCTGAGAAGAGATGATGCCGACCCCTCAGAGGACCTCAGATGATGCCAACCCTCAGACAACATACAAAACTACCAAATTTTGCTATAAGTTTAATCGCAACATATAATCATTGCAGTTAATAATGTTTACCATCTGTTTGATAACATGTCATTAACTGCATGAATTTTACTGTACATTTATGCCATATGGACATCAACTTGAGTCACCACTGATAAGCTATTACTAAATATAATGTAGAAACTTTAAAATAGAAAATTTTCTTTGCAATGATTTGTATCGTGAAAAGTGCTCTACAAACAAACTTGAACTGAATGTCTGGAGACGGTCTCTCTGGATTGACTGAATCTCCTCAGCTTGTTTCTAGCATCATGATCCCTTTATTTCTAAAGTGCTTCATATAATACAGACTGTCAAAGCTTCACAGTACCTATGTTAAAAAGTTGTAAATTTACTTGTGCGGAAAAATAAAATAGCCTATTGTGAAAAATTTGCAAATAAAGCTTTGTTTCCATCCCAAAATGTATCCGCCTCAACTGAATGCATAAGCTTTTTACATGCATTTCAAGATTTTATGCATATCTTGGCATTTCCATTAAAAGGTTTTTAAGCAATATCCCAAAATTTGCATAAAAACACAGCTAGTGACAAATAACAGAATCAATGATGGAAACTCAACTGTGGAGACCATTCAGATTGTGAATCTGTCTAAAAGACAACGATGTGAGTTCAGTTCAGATCAAGTGTGAAGTTCATCAAACGAGTTCAACTCAGCTGTAAGCAGTTCTACAAAACACAGCAATGTCATCTGTTATTCAGTTTGAATTGGTTCAATATTGATTCAGTTTAATTCAATACCAGTGTTAATTCAGAAGATGATCATCCATCTTAATTCAGTTCAAGTTGTGTTCACACCCGATCTGATCATTGCATCAGACACATTTAACACGCCCAGCGCCGTGTGTGAGCCGTGTATGAACTCAGAATGATCTTAACATCCATAAAACACTGCCAGTCTAGTAATTATTAATGCTCCCTCTCAAAATATAAACCACCCTGTCATATAAAAACCATATGAGAGACGTTCCCATCATGCAGCAGGAGCCTGAGGTTAAATGTCGGTAATGAAATCTCCAGAACGAGAACAAGAATTAAATCTGTTATTAAAAAAATGACATTTATGGATCTCATCATCTATGGCTCAGTCACACATGGAAAAGAGCTGCTTTCTTTCCGTTCTTCAGAGTAAGTTCAAAACATTATTGTTCACTCTTAGAAGTGTCTGCAGCATCATCTCTGTCTTTCTCTCTTCAGAACACTTTATCCTGCACGCTTCTCATTTTTATTAGGCTTCTTTAACATCGCTTTTTTAACATGAATGATTCATTGAGACGCAGCAGCAGCTGTACTTATGAAAACCAGATGAGAGAGAGAGAGAGAGCACAAGAGCCACGTCCTCACACAAGTTATCAGTCTCATCAAACAATCCTCACACAGTTCTATATCTCTGTCCAAATAAATGACATGAAGAACCTCGCCTAACTGCTGTCTGACTGAAGCTCTCACGCAAAGACTTGAGAAATCCAGAAGAAATGTAAAGCTGAGACTCACCGCTGCGTCCTCGAGCTCCTTCTGTCTCTCTTACATTAGGAGGAGTTTCCTCGGCTTTCTTCTCTCTCTCCCGCCTCCCTCCTCGTGTTTTAAGCAGCGTTTGCTCGTTCATCTCTCAGGGTTCAGTCACAGATGCTGAATCAGCAGGTCAAAGCCGTGGTTTGATGCAGGTAAATCAGGAGGAGCGCTTCAATCCAGCTTATTATATTTACTGGCCGCAGTCTGTGCTGTAAATATGTGCAGCCCTACTGTAAACAACACATGGCATTGTGAGCAAACAGATCCCGATGCCACGCTCCACTGCTGAGATGATGATGATGATGATGCCATGCTGAGAAAACCCTGCCAAGATCAAACCCGAGCCAGTTCATGAAGAGAAATGTGTTTGATTCTCTCAGACATGAGTGAGATACACCCCTGAAATATGAAGAGATGATGCCATAGAAGAACAATTTTTGGTTCCCCAAAGAACCTTTCAGTCATTCTTTAAAGAACAATAGTTTTTCGTCTGAACTACATTTAAAACATCTAAAAAACATGTTTCCATTATAAAGAACCATGGAATCCTCCAAAAACCCAACAATTCAGCAACACCCTAGCAACCACCAGAACACCCTAGCAACCATCCATAATAAACACTCAAGTCAATCAGATCAATTCTATTTCTAGTGCTTTTGATCAGAAAACCATGATGTAATTTGTTTATAATATCTTAATATTTTCATGCCTTATGATCACATTTATCAGATTTTGCTGAACAATAATATGTTGCAAAAATACAAGCGATCAAGCAATTGAGATTTATTGTATAGTACATGCGACTCTGAAGCAAAAAAAGGGTCAATTTTTTAAAATTGAGATGTATCTGAAAGCTGAATAAATGATCTTTTCATTGATGTATGGTTTGTTAGGATAGGACAATATTTGGCTGAGATACAACTATTTGAAAATCTGGAATCTGAGGGTGCAAAAAAATCTAAATATTGAGAAAATCTCCTTTAAAGTTGTTCAAATGAAGTTCTTAGCAATGCATATTACTGATCAAAAATAAAGTTTTGATGCATTTATGGTAATAAATGTACAAAATATCTTCATGGAACATGATCTTTACTTAATATCCTAATGATTTTTGGCATAAAAGAAAAATGGATAATTTTGACCCATACAATGTATTGTTGGCTATTGCTACAAATATACCCCAGCGACTTCAGACTGCTTTTGTGCTCCAGGCTCACAGATTTTTAGTATACACTGAAAAAATGTGGTGTAAGACTTTAAATCATTTTCACTCAAAGTGCTAGTAAACGTCACAATTACAAAGAAATGTCAAGCAACACATTTTGAAATCAAAGTAGTTTTATTTAAAAATTTGTTTTATTTACAGATTTGCATTTCATACAGTGTATATGTCATTCATTTCCCTCATAATAGTGTGCTAAAGCACTAAACGTCCCAGAAAGTGTATAGAAACCACCCAGAACACACGAGTGCTGGAGGTCACGTCACGTGTTCGGAGTTAGCGTGTGTTTACACTGACTGAAGATCCTCAGGAGCCTGAGCTGAAGATGAACATGTTCATTCACATCTGACATGATCTACAAGAAACTCTCTCTCTCTGGTTAGTGTTTCACTGGCATGATTAACACACACACACACACTCACACACATACACGCACACTCACACACACACAGACACTCACACACACACACACACACACACACACACACACACACACACACTCACACACACACACACACACACACACACACACACACACACACACACACACACACACACACACACACACACACATACACACACACACACACACACACTCACACACATACACGCACACTCACACACACACAGACACTCACACACACACACACACACACACACACACACACACTCACACACACACACACACACACACACACACACACACACACACACACACACACACTCACACACACACACACACACACATACTGGTTTAGCTATATTAGTGAGGACCTTGACAGACCTGAGCAGTACTGAGGACCAGGCTTTCTAAAGGCCACAGAGACAAACGAATGCCACAGATCACCATTAGGTGGCTCTAGACGCGTAAATCACTTCAGATAAGGAAAACACGCAAACGAGGAAAAAGAAAACACACAGTTGAAAATACACTCGACTTGTGAGGTCATGCTGTTGCTAAGTAGATAGTATAGCGTATTTTAAATGCGTATATCATACAATACACTAAATATTAATTGTCCAAACGTTTTATCAGTATAAAAATGTAATCAAATATGAATGATAAAGAATTTGATGCTGAAAATGTAAAATAAAAATTTTAATTGTAAAAAGGAGGACGATTGATTGTTTGCATCTTACCGACCGGCGATTTAAACGAACCGCACTGAACGATGTTGCAGAAGTGCATTTTTTTAATTTGACGTTGCCATGGATGCAATAATTGCACCAAGCCACTGATGTGTCTCTCTAAATTACTAACAGCGAATAACAATAATAAAACCAGAACTTTCAGACTATACATTTATATTAAAGTTGTATATATAAATTATTATATTATGCAATGATTTTTATAATAAAAACCTCAGGAATCCGTAGTAGAGTTTATGTAGTGTATATAGTGTTAGTAAAATGCTCTTGTTTTTGTGGAGATGCTTTTCAGGGTGAGCACTTTACGTTTTTCTTTTGTTGCAGAAATAGAAATATTTTGTATAAACTCCATGCACTTTACTTATATTTCCTTTTTCAGAGGAAGCAAGCAGTTTATATTTCTCTGATTTTGTTCAAAATATAAAAGATTTCCATTTCTCCAATAGTGCATTTCATTTACATTTCCCTTTTCAGAGTGAGCGCTTTACTGTTTTCTTTTGTTGGAGAAATAGAAATATTTTGTATTTTGTATGAATTCCATGCACTTTACTAATATTTCCTTTTTCAGAGGAAGCAAGCACTCTATATTTCTCTGATTTTGTTCAGAATATAAAAGATTTGCATTTCATTTACATTTCCCTTTTCAGGGTGAGCACTTGCACTTTACTTTCTTCAGTGGAAGTAAGCACTTAATAAAGTCTCATATTGATCTCTACTCATTTCTCTTTTTGTAGTAAATATACGCACTTTATTTACAGTTTCTTAGAAATACATTTTTCATTTAAAAAATCTGCACGATGGTCAGTGCACTTTTTCATTGTCTGGTTTAGTTTCTGTTAAGTCTGCCTGAGTTCTTGTTAGTTTCTGTGGTTATTCTGTTGTTCCTGTTTAGTTTCCTCATTTTCTCTGTTTATTTAGCTTCATTCACTGTCTGGTCTCAGTGTTCAGTGGTTGTGACTCTGAGAGTCTTGTGTTGTTACCTGCTCATCCGTCATGCGCTTATTCAACCACTGAGTGTTGTGACAGTCACCAAATAAATGGGCACTTTTCCCATGCAGAATGAAAAGTATTTTTTTTTTGTGTACACAAATTGACACAAATTTCTCACAGGAAGTGAGGTAATCCTGTAGGAATGAACCTTTTACTATAGGGTAGTCTGTAATTCTTTAATTAAGACCCAAACGGTCTCATTTTCTCTACAGTCCATAGCAGTTTATGTAATGAAAAGATGCTGAAAATTCAGCTTTGATAACAGCAATAAATGACATTTTACTGTATATTTATAGAATGTTTTTCTATTTTACATTAAATTGTAATATTTCTCATTTTACTGTTATTTTGGATCAAATAAATGCAGCTTTTGTGAGCAGAAAATACTTTTTTAAAAAACATTTAAAAAATATTACTACTTAGAAAGTAATAAACACCAATAATAAAAAAAAATAATAATAATAAACGCTAATGAACATCCGCTACAGAACTGCATCTAATGCTGTCAAGTTGGAACAGCATCTCCACAAAAACAAGAGCATTTTACTAACACTATATACACTACATAAACTCTACTATGATTCCCTAATATATTTATTATAAAAAATCATTTCAGCATAATATAATAATTATATATACAACTTTAATAAATGTATAGTCTGAAAGTTCTGGTTTTATTATTGTTATTCGCTGTTAGTAATTTAGAGAGACACATCAGTGGCTTGGTGCAATTATTGCATCCATGGCAACGTCAAATTAAAAAATGCACTTCTGCAACATCGTTCAGTGCGGAGCCCGTTTAAATCGATGGTCGGTAAGATGCAAACAATCAATCGTTCTCCTTTACAATTAAAATTTTTATTTTACATTTTCAGCATCAAATTCTTTTATCATTCATATTTGATTACATTTTTTATACTGATAAAACGTTTGGACAATTAATATTTAGTGTATTGTATGATATACGCATTTAAAATACGCTATACTATCTACTTAGCAACAGCATGACCTCACAAGTCGAGTGTATTTTCAACTGTGTGTTTTCTTTTTCCTCGTTTGCGTGTTTTCCTTATCTGAAGTGATTTACGTGCGTCTAGAGCCACCTAATGGTGATCTGTGGCATTCGTTTGTCTCTGTGGCCTTTAGAAAGCCTGGTCCTCAGTACTGCTCAGGTCTGTCAAGGTCCTCACTAATATAGCTAAACCAGTATGTGTGTGTGTGTGTGTGTGTGTGTGTGTGTGTGTGCATGAGAGTGTGAGTGTGTGTGTGTGTGTGAGAGTGAGTGTGTGTGAGTGCGTGCGAGCGTGTGTGTGTGTGTTATTGCTACTGTAAGTCTTCCAAATGTTTGGAGACATATTTATTTCTCTGACCATATTTGTTCTATTGATGTGACTAAACAAACGCACACACACACACACACACACACACATTGAAAGTGTATTATCTTATGCATGAAGCTAAAGTGTGTCTTTTCATTCTGTCCCATCATACTTTGTTTTTGTGTTACTGTATTTCATGTTAGTATTGTGTTTGCCATCACAAAAAGCTAATTTCTCCATGGCTAATCAATGAGTTATTATGAGTTATGAGCATTATTCAGTGAGTTTGTGATGATATGACAGTGTTTCTGTCCTCTTGCATGCTGCTGCGCTCTTTCTGTTGTGGATGGCTTCTTAAACTGCCAGTTTCCGTCATATGTCAGGTACATTAGAGGATATCAGACCTTCATCGTGTGCTGCTCCTCTCTGCTGCAGTCAAACATCTACCATGTTTGAAAGCCATCAAGAGTTTTGCTGAATTGCAAATGAACATGTGATGTTGAGCAGGTTATTCTGTGTCTCTATCAGGCCCGACAGCTGAAGAAGAAAGAAAATGAACTGAAACATCTGGAAGAGTTTTACAAGGAGCAACTACATCTGATGGAGAAGAAGGTGCGTGATGCACAAACACAAACACACTTCCTCAAAAGACATTTTTAGATTTGAAGACTGAATTTGGCCTATATATGAACCTTTTTAAATTGCTAGAAATAAAACATGTCAGTTTTTGACAGGTTTTATTATATTTGTGAGGATATTTACAAAATGCTCAGATCACTGCCACGTTCCTACAAACCGTCTCGTGTTTGATCTTCAGGCTGAAGATGGTTTGTTTTCTCTGATGTGTTCACAGTCACATTAAATATAGTTGGCGTGTCTGCATTTATAAATACATCTGTTTGCATAAATGCTATAGCAGAGGTAAGGATGATTATGCGGCTTCATCTGAACTGCGGCGCTCTCATGTCACGTATCAACATCCTTTACGCTTCTTCTGATGAGCGATACGCCACTTTAATGTGTGTGTGTGTGTGTGCGTGTGTGTGTGTGTGTGTGACCGATACGGAGAGATGAACTGTGGGTGGAATCCAGATGTGTGATTTTATGCTTTTGAAAGTTATTTTAGATCATAACTGCCTGAGGAATGAAAAGGAGAGAGAGTTTGAGCTTGTGTTTGTTGAAAACTGTTTCATCACTGCAACAAAAAACGAAATAAATGAATTTTATGAGAACTGAAATAAAACATGGATTATAAAAACTAAGAAACTAAGAATATATTTACTTCGCATCAAAAGAAATGTGAAAATATGATCTTATAAGGGGGAAGTCGTGGCCTAATGGTTAGAGAGTCGGACTCGTAATTGAAAGGTTGTGAGTTTGAGTCTCGGGCCGGCAGGAATTGTCGGTGGGGGGAGTGAATGTACAGCGCTCTCTCTCCACCCTCAATACCACGACTGAGGTGCCCTTGAGCAAGGCACCGAACCCCTAATTGCTCCCCGGGCGCTGGAGCAATGGCTGCCCACTGCTCCGGGGGTGTGTTCACGGTGTGTGTGTGTGTGTGTGCGCATTTGTTCACTACTCACTGTTGTGTGTGTGCACTTGGATGGGTTAAACGCAGAGCACCAATTTCGAGTATGGGTCACCATACTTGACAATACGTCATGACTTTCACTTTCATAAACCATAAATAGTAGGCCCGTTGCTATAAAAAACTCACATTTATTCAATGCTGTAAAAATGAATTGATTAAAAGCATCAGATGGCCTGAAGTGTGCCTGTCTGTTTGCTGTGAAAGCACTCTGATTGATCAGTATACGACATTATTCAAATTAACCATATTTGTATTGAAATGTCTGAACGAACAGGACATCACAGTTTTTACGTTTATGCATTTGGCAGACATTTTTATTCAAAACAATTTACATTGCATTGAAGGTACACATTTCGATTTTTTTATCCATTCTTGCTTTACTGGAATCGAACCCATGACCTCTTGGTTGAGCTACAGGAACGCTGTAGTTACACTGAAATCAAAGTAAATCAGTGGGGTTTTGTAGTGGTTATAGAGGTTGTAGGTTCAAAGGTCGCAAATGTTTGAAAGTTCAAGACAAAGTTATATGAAAATGCAACCTTTGAACCTTCAACTTTATCAACACCCCGATAAAGGTGTATAAAGTTAAGAAATAAAAATGAACTGTAAAAGGATCATAAAACCTACGTAAACGGAAGGTGGTGCATAACATGTCAGATTAACTTCAAGAAGTTAAATATGACTCTATAAAGGAAAGTATGTCAAGTGCTGTAACTGGAAACCATTTTTGTGGTGTGGTGTGACAAAGAATAAATGTTGTGTTATGTGCAGTATACTCTGTGTCGCACCACAGGACATCAGCTTCTCAAACATATTTCATATCAGTTAATTATAGCTGAAGTTGAGTTGAGGCTGTTGATGGATCATCAATCATGCGGTTTGTGCAGCACAGTGTCTGTACAGCTGCTCTCGCTCAGAGACTAAACAGACTTAGTTACGCTTTAGCTGTGTGTGTGTGTGTGTGTGTGTGTGTGTGTAAACAATAACTACACACAAATACACATACCGCTCTGCAGCGCTTTTATAATTTGTGAAGAAAAACATTATATATCACTTTAGCTCATTACATAAAACACAAAAACATGTCATTTCACCTCATATAAATAAACTAACAATTTATATACAGAAAGCCTATTTTCTGTTTTTTATGACAATTAAGATAAGACTTTTTTACATAGTGACATCACTTTCATTACAATTAAAGACATGCCTGGTCATATTTCACCTCAAAGTTAAATAAATCAGCAAATAAATATAAAAAAATCATTATATAACATTACATTGTACAATATTATATTATGTACAGAAAGCTCATTTTTGTGACTTTTAAAATGTTTTTTTTTTTTGCATTGTGACATCATTTTCATCACAATTAAAGACATGGTCATTTCACCTCAATGTTAAATAAATCAATTAAAAAACAAACAAATAAATAAAATGTGTTGTTATATTATATGTATTAATCATGAAAATAATGCCACATTTGTGCTAAAAACAGATTTCATTTTATTTATGCAAAATGTGATTTTTTTTATTTTTATTTTTTTCAATGATTTTGGCATGAAATACAATCCATAGAGTAAATTTAGGACAGGATTATCTGTTCGTCCAACCCATGGCAGATGAGGGTGTGTACAAGAAAACCTGTTTGAAAACAGTTATTATTTGTGCACTTTCATTTGATGATGCTAAACACACACACACACACACAGTGGATGTGATGCTCTGCTTACACAAACACACACTCCTCCATTCCTGAATCTTTTCTCTTTCTCTGTCTCCTGCTCTATTGAGGTGAGACCTTTAATCGGCTCTTGTCTGTCATGTGTGCCTTATACTCCTGCAGTCTGTGTGTGTGATGCTTTAAATGACGGCTCACATTTTTAAGATTCAGCCTACACACACTAATCTGAAACGCTTTGGTTAAGCTCTCAGAGAGAAATCCTGAGCGTGACACAAAGGCATCACACACACATGAGGAACAAAGATCCTGATCCCACTGGCTTTCTCTTCTGCATGTCTATCTACACTCTTCACACTGTAATGTAATATTCATGTCCTTCATCTTAAAAAGAATTTGTGCTTTTTACTCTGTCAAGCATTTGCAAGAATAAATCAGACTCAGCTGCTCGTGCTATCAGATGAAGCTCTGACGGGCCGATCAGATATCTGCTCCAATCTGAGAGGCCTTAGACATACAGGTGTAATTTCTTTCATTTTTCCTCATTATTCATACAGTCAGAATACACAAATCTACATCACATTAAATGTGTCCTTTACTTATTTTCTGATATTTTCCTCTAAATCTGAATGTAACAAAGTTAAAGACTCTAGTCTTTTTGTTCCTAAACTGTAAAAACAATGGGTTTTTTTTTTTCAAAGTTGTAAATATAATAGATTATCAGAGTATGTTTCACAAGAAAATACTTTGTTTTTCTGCTTCAAGATTTCATGTTTAGTTTAATGTGTTCCTTGCTGTTTCTTTGTAGCTAATTATTAAATTTACTAGCAATTTCTGAGTTTTGTTGTACAATTCACTGCAGTTTCCTGCTGAAATTAATACTGGAGGCAGTAAAACACCCTTTATTCCTTTTTGACTTGAATCATGACTACAGAGGCAGATTTTCAGTTTAATAAAGACTTATTTTTGCGTGGTTGCTTGCACAACTCTATGGCCTCAAAACACTTTTTCCATAGTGCATGATTTGTAAACTAATACATTTTGATGTTTGCATCACATAACCAGTGCTATATGTATGGCTTTTCTGATGTAGTAAGCTTGCTCGGTAGCACACGTAGTACAGCATTGCACTTATGATGCGAAACGCTTGGGTGTGAATCTGGTGAAACACAAGTCATGATAAAAGAGATCAAAGACTTGTAGAAGCATGATAAAATGGCATGATTGCTTTAGCAAGTGTGTTTTCATCTCTCGTTTGCTTTTGTTAACACTGTTGGTCAGGTTTAGTGTAGGCGATATATTATTTTCAAATGCAAAAGAGCATTAACATTTCAGCGCCACTCACTGGACGTTTAATTTCCAATTGCTGCAGTATGTTCAACAACCACCGTAATAAATCATTGCCAGATTCATGTTCGTCTGTTTTATATAAAACCGATCACGCTTTTAGCGTCACTTACTCGATGAAAGTTTATTTGCACCACAAAATAAGGAAATTGGGAATTTAAAAAATTTCACAGTTCTGACTTCATATTCTGAGAAAAAAAATCAAAATTGTGATATGTAAATTCAAAATTGCAAGTGTGAGAAATAAAATTATGAGAAAAATGCACTAATTGTGAGATCAAAACTCACAATTACAGAGAAAAAAAGTCAGAATTGTGGGATTATTTAACTTTTTGTTTTTATTTTGGGGTGGAAATATATGGAAGGCCATTTCTGCCACTGATTAAAGAATAAAACCAGGTAATTGTGACTTTTTATCACACTGACACTTTTTTTTTCGCAATTTTTTTTCTCATAATTGCGTGATAGAAACTCGCAGTTGTAAGAAAATTGTCTTTTTCCCTCTGAATTGAACTTTATATAACTCACAGTTGCGAGTTTATATCTCACAATTCTGAGAAATGTCAGAATTGCAAGAAAAAAGTCAGAATTGTGAGATATAAACTTGCAGTTGTTAGAAAAAAAGTCGGAATTGTGTGATTTAAAAAATTGTAATTACATTTTTATTTTTTATTCAGTGGCGGAAACGGCCTTCATTCACTTTAAAGGGATCCTATTATGCTCTTTTACAAAGTCTTGATTTTGTTTTGGAGGTGTACTAGAACATGCTCTCATGCTTGGTGGTTC
>JAFVLL020010823.1:0-34560 GCA_021397915.2 Tor tambroides
GTGTACAGCCCCAGCAACCCTCAAGCACATTTTGGTTGGTTGTAGGACCAGCCTCACTCAAGGCAGGTACACGTGGAGACACAACCAGGTTCTCATAGTTTACTCACCCTCAGGCCATCCAAGATGTAGGTGACTTTTTTTCTGGATTACAGGAAATAATGTTGTAAATATTGTTCAGTTTCTTGTACAGACCAATCATTTCACTTCATAACTCCTCAACATATTGTCAGGAGCCACGGGTATAAATTTTGCGTTGCTTTTTATTCTCAAACACGGGCAGCCACATGAACACTGCTACAAGCTGTAAGGGCGTTTTCACTACAGTGGTTCAGGCTGTAGGATTGCCGAATGATTCAAGAAATGTTATCAGCATGATGGTATAAAACAGTATGTTTGTCTATTACCACACTCTGCTTCTTATACCAACAATGTAAATACATACAGTTAGAATAGCAAAATATGTGGGAAAGTTTCGCTATTTTGTGACTATGCTGTATTGCTGTAGGTAGCATTTCAATGTTAATGTTGAATCCAAGTTAGTTTGCACATAGATTGTAATTGAAAAGGATTTATAACAGTAATGACTTAGAGTTACACTTGAGATACAAACAGATGTAAGAGAACAGCGGTTACAATCTTCTTTCATCCCTTCTGTTAGACTAAAACAAACAAACAAAAAAACAAAACAATCTGAGTCATTCAAATGGACAGATTACAGCTTCCTCATGGTACTAACGGTGTGACCCCCCATACACATCTTGATTACTATCGGCACCTCTGTGCCTCCGGAATTTCCAAATGGCCTTTTTGGTAAGGAAGAGGTTTGGGACAGGAAAGCAAAAGCCTTTATTGATTTTCAACCCTACAAAACCAATCCACCTTCTTGAGCCTGAAAAAACTGAGTTTGCCCAAACTAAACTCAAACAAGAGTAACCACTGAAACTGGTTTTGTGCAACAGGCCTCTGCTCTTTTGAGACAGGGCTCAGGGCTTAATAATGCTCCAAGTATGTTTTTATTTTTACTTTACTGGCTGATACATCAGCGTTTTTGGACTTCACTCTGACATCTACTGGTGTTGATATAAAATCACGTAAAAAAAAAAAAAAATGGGTGGTTTGAGCTTCACTGCACCTGAATCCTGACAGGCTTATAAAGTCCTTGGAGGGCCGAAAAACTGATTGAGATGTTTACAATTTGACACAATGTCTGTGGTCTATTTATAAAGATCATCTGATTATGTCAGATAATTTTCATCATTGTATTCGAAGAGCTATTGCATCACTGTAGTGTGTGTTTACAGTATTTCACACCTTTAATGAGCAGTTCAGTGGAGGATCATCTCTGCAGCAATAATAAATCAAAACAATTTAATTGGTCCTCAGAGTTGACATTATTGTTTTCTTACATCAGTAAGAGTAAACAAACTGATCAAAGACATGTAACTGTACATGATAGATCAACCCACGGGACTACCTTGATAGAGGCCCACCCAAACTGCCATTTGCAGAGCCCACTGTATTTACATTATTAAATGATAATTATTTTCTCCTGCTGAAAAAAACCCCCAAACAAACAAAAAAACAAGTGACCAGGCTCTAATAAGTTTTTAACTGACAACACATCCATATCCAGATCTTTCTCCTGATCAAACGTAATAGTAACACTCTTAGAACTGATGACAGTATCATAAAAGTGATCTATTGTGCACTTTGTGTTAGTTTAACAACACTGTAAAACCGAACAGTGAAAATAATTAAATTAAATGAGTTAATTTCACTCGAATAATAATGAAAGTTCATTGGACTTAATTTAAATAAGTTCTGTAAACTCAAAATGTTGTTGTAGTAAGGTGAACTTAAAACGATTGCGTTTTCTGGTTCCCAGCATGCTTTGCATCAGACAACAAGGAAAATAAATGTAGGAATTAAGTGTTATTTTGTGAGTTTTTGCACAAGATTAACAAAGAGAGACATATGTTAGTACGTAAAAGTTGTGTTATGTTAGGATTTACATAGGTTTCTGTTGTGTTGGTTTTGTAGTGTTACTGTTGTGGTGAAGAGTAGACCCTGTGGTTAGGTTGAGGATGGATAGCAAAACGTAAAGACTATGTATAAACTGCATGTTGTTTGTCTATTTACATGCAAGTGTTGTGAGTCATTTAGATAACTACATTGGCATGTGCCAGTGTGCTGTTGCGAACTAGCACTTAACTATAAAGATCTGAATGAATGTGTTGTTTATGGAAGCAAGTTGTATATAATTATCATTGTGATGAATGGGGTGGGATCATGGAAACGAGGCTTGGCTTGGCTCCCTTTGCTCTCAGCCCCGCCCCACTCGTCATAAATATTTTATGCTCTACTAACTTAAAAAAAATTGGTGTCTGTTTACTCAAATGCTTTGAGGTAATAAGTTTCCTCAAATGTTTTAAGTATTCTAACTTATCGGGTTTTACAGTGAAGAACAGTGCTGATGTCCGATTCAAGAAT
Source organism: Tor tambroides (assembly GCA_021397915.2). Taxonomy (NCBI): domain Eukaryota; kingdom Metazoa; phylum Chordata; class Actinopteri; order Cypriniformes; family Cyprinidae; genus Tor; species Tor tambroides. Next base: position 2,491 of record JAFVLL020010823.1, read on the forward strand.
GAATCATTTTGAGTTGGGCGTTTTTAGTGAACTGATCTGAATGATTTTACTAATTCTTCTGAATGGACCATTGGTTTATGGGCCACTTTTTCCAATACTTTTCAGCTTTTTATGCTAAAAATCTTTTTTAAAAGCCTAAAAACCTCAGTCCCCATTCATTGGAATGGTGTGGGAAAGAAAGGCAAGCAGGATCCACAGAAAACAACCATGACTTAGGCTTTGAGCATCTTTCTCTGCTGCTTTTTCTCAGCTTGTAACTCTACCATTGTAGTCAGCATCAGATATTTTGACAGCGAAAATGAGTGAAAATGGAGGGGGAAAAATAAAACTCATTTAGAATCATGTGGGAACTTAAGACAGTACTGTATGTCCAGCTAGACAGACTCTAAAACTGCCATCATTGAGCATTTTTGAGTACAGTGGCTACAAATAGTCCAGTCACCCGAAATGAATATTCCATCACAGTTTAGTAGTAATGACTTTATGAATTTCTTCACTGAGAAAATCGAAAGCATCAGAAATAGAATTGTAAATGTACAACCTTTGACAGCATCTTATGATTTAGCCTCAATTATTGTCGTCCAAGAACAACTGCAGTGCTTTACAGCTAGAGGACGGGAAGAGTTAAATAAACTTATCACTGCATCCAAACCAACATGTTTATTAGGACCCATATCCACTAAGTTAATGAAAGAGTTGTCAGAAAAGCCTCTTCTCAATTCTGTCAGGACCACTATCATCAAAGATGATTGACAATTAGCATACAGTTTGGACTGGCGGTATGGTCCTGTTCTGGGCAAGAACACCCTGCGCATCCATGCAGCCTAGCATGGATGAGAGCAGGGAGAGCAGCGATAACCCCCGCAGGGTAAACAGAACAGAACCAATGTAAATGAATTGCAGATATCGTTAAAGTTCAGTAATTTTATGCACACATTTTAGAATTAGTCTGATTCAAAGGAGAATCAGAAGGCTGAATCCTGACTGACAGAGAGGAGGAGTTGGGGATGGAGGAGAGTAGTTATCAATTGAGCAATGCAAAAACTGCTGATAATACTGAGGGACCTTATATATGGATGCTTAGGTATCGTATTCCTATAGGTAGATGGGGATCAGCTGAGAGTCAGCTGATGCAAACTTGACTAACGTGACCTGCCAGAAATAACGCTACGCTTGATTATTATCTCTAGGTCACATCCATAGACCCTTCAAGCTGGCAGTTATTAAGCCTCTCATTAAGAAAACACAACTAGATCCTTGTAAATTGACTTATATGCTTTGAGGTCAGATATCGATGCATAAAAAAAATGTTTCATAGTAATTTCCTCTGAATGCTCCAAATGATCGAATGATTGGGATCCATGATCTCAAATCGTAAATATCAAACATATTCGATATTTATGACTCTTGTTTGGGCTGCCTCTGACGTGACACCCATGATAGCAAATGACAGTGAGCAAGCGTCACCTACCGGATGTTGCGTGCTTCTGAAACTCGGCAGCCACAAACAGGCCACTAAAGTGGAGTATTGAAAAAGAATAACACCCATAATCTTTTTTTCTCTTTTGTTTTTCACTGTAAAACAGAATGTGCACCAGGAAAGCCAGTTGACCACATCGATTATCCTCCATTTGTTTTGCTTAAGTCACGTTTGATCTTGCAAGTCTCCGTGAGATCTCATGCTACTGTGAAATTGTTCCTACAATCGACAGGTGTGTGGTCTCGCGGTCCAGCCGGATCCTCTAGTGTGTGCATTCAGATGATTATAAGGTTAAAAATTGATTGAAACTGTCTTTATGTCTGTGGTCTCTCACATTTTTTAAAAATCGATTAAGATTTGAAAATTGTCTAGTGTGTCTCAGGCCTTGCATGCAATCCTGTCAAACAGTGTCGGGTGGGACTATACTAGGGGGGCGGCTGACAGATTTCTGTGTAAGGCATCGGAAATTCAAATGCTAAAGGAATAGCGATTCCATTTGAGTCTTGGCAGGTTACATGCAGGGCCGCGTTATCCTAATGGGCAACATGGGTTGCAGCCCAGGGCCCCGAACACTAGGGGGCCCCCAAGTCAATTCTCTTTTGCATTTTATATAGGGTTGCCAACCATTCCGTATAATACGGAATCGTCCCGTATTTAAGGCATCAGTTTGTTCCGTATTTGCAGGCATACGCTGTATGACCACCTTGACTATACAAATAACAAATGAATTTTTGTTGTATAAACTTAAAACAAGTTGAGAAAACTCAAAAATCTGCTGAAGCTGGTTGCCTTAAAATTTTAAGTAGGCTCAACTTTTTTTTTTTTACACTGAAGAAAGGCTTTAAGATCAAGCGGAATCCTCTGCCGCCTATTGCTCCCGCTTCACAGCGAGCGGGGCTCGCGTTTTGATTTCTGCAAATTAGTTTGGTCGAATGCAAAGACGTGATTATTGATCGTAAGCACAACATCCAGCTATAAAACATACTATCTACCTTTTACTATTTGCAATAGTTGGATCGAGCTTATGGAATAAATTTCCTTTATCTGTGAAAGCTTCAAATTCTGTCTATGAGTTTAAAACTAAATTGAAATCTTATTTTCTTACCTTGGCTTTTTAAACTTTAAGTTTGTAGGCTATGATAAATTATCTTTTGAGTTTGCTGATGTTATTCTTTTTACTGTTTTTTATTTTATTTGTACATCACTATGGTCATCTGCTCTTGTGTTTGTCGGTGCTTAATAAATACAAATACATGAGGGAAGATGTCTTTCTCTATTGTAAGTTAATGTTGTTACAATTTTAAAATGTCTATAACTTCTAGTGCATTATAAGAAGAGCAGGAAGAAGCTCTTTTAATGGTGAGTGATATTTAGGCTGATTTGTAAGATTATTGCTCAATAATATTGTTTAATTTATGTACTTTTTTTTTTTTGCCTCTTATGGTATTATGATGTGTGCAATGTGTTTGTTTTTATTCCATGAGTATATCGTGCGTGTCTTTATACAGTGTTTGATCGCATTTTTGATTTTGACTGGTGTGTAACGGAAGGGGGGGTGGGGGGTGCGTTAGCCGAGGGCCCTGCAAACGCTTAACGCAGCACTAGTTACATGCGTGACACAGAGAAAGTGAAAAAGCAGATGTGGTAATTAATATTGCTATTTAAATTTGACAGGGTCATAACTCGTAAGACATGAGAAATACAGTTCCAAATGGACTTTGGTTTTCTATTTGAAATGTGACAGTCACTGTGCATTCACAAAAGTGAAAAATCGCAAACGGTAATGCAAAATTTGCAATTGCATTTGGATTGTCACATTGCGTCCATATATGGAAAACACAACTGAAAATACAATTTGCAATTCTTTTTGAAAATTGTCCAGAATATCCTTCCAAACATATATCATTAATTATGACAATTAAAAAGCAATTACCACCACACCTGTGCTGAATACAGTTCCACATGTGGATTGCTTTCATTAAAACAAAACAAGAAGACAGAAATAAAACACGCACTTTTGAATAGTGTCAGCGTATCCTACTATTGAAGAAATGGATTGCATTTTGAAGTTAAATGTTAAACAAAGAAATGTGTAATCTGTCAGTTGCATCAGAGTGGGCGGTAAATGGATTTGTTCAGTCTGATCCAGACATCGTATAAATGAAAGGACAATAAGAAGAACAGAACAAACTCCTAACAGGAGGAGACTCAATCATGGCCTATGAGACAGAGGATCATGAGACTCAATACTGCTTTCCTGCCATCAACTCATCATGTATCAAGGGAAAACGCTCCACACATGAATACAATATCATGTATATGTTTTTTTCATTGTTGTCAGCATGGACTGTGTTTCTGAATCTACTGGTGATCATCTCCATCTCTCACTTCAAGAAGCTTCACACTCCAACCAACCTGCTCATTCTCTCTCTGGCTGTTGCTGACATGCTTGTTGGAATTGTCATACTCATAGAGGCCAAAAAACTGATTGACATGTGCTGGTATTTTGGAGACATTTCCTGTGGAATCTATTCAATGTTTGTTACAATGCTTGTCTCAGGGTCTCTTGGTAATTTAGTTTTAATTGCTGTTGATCGTTATGTGGCTGTGTGTCACCCTTTACTATACCCACAAAAGATAACAACAACTAAAACATTATTGACCATCTGTCTCTGCTGGTTTTGCTCTTCAGCTTATTCCACTTGCTTTGTAATTAATAGTGGATATTTTAACACCTCGCATAGAACAGATGTGTGTCAGGGTGAGTGTGCCATTATAATAAGTCTTGGATGGAGAGTCACTGATCTGATTTTGACCTTTGTGTCTCCTTGTGCCCTGATCATAACTTTATATATGAGGATTTTCTATGTTGTAAATCAGCAAGTGAAAGTTATAAACTCACTAATGAAGGGTGGAAAATCTCTAATGGAAGGTTCAAGGAGGAGGAAATCTGAGAGCAAAGCTGCTCTGACATTAGGAATCATTGTGACAGTTTATCTGCTTTGCTGGATTCCATACTACATCTGTTCCATATCAGCAGTCTCTTCCACAATCATTCATTTTTTGTCATGGGTCGTGTATATTAACTCTGGTCTGAATCCTCTGGTCTATGCTTTATTTTACCCCTGGTTTAAAAAGACAGTTAAACACATCTTAACTCTGAAACTTCTTCAGCCAGCATCCTCTCTGGTTGATATTTTTACAGAGCATCAGTCGTAATTAAACTGGTACAAAGCAAACTAAGCAAACTTCTCTTTACACTTAAAATTAAAATTAAAGGGGAAAATGTTCAATTTTCTCTATTAGCTTACTGAATAGAAAGAATCACAGATCTTCAATCTACTGGAATAAATGGTAAAGGTAGATATTTAATACTTTATGCTTCACTTTCATCGGTCATGTTGAATCTGTTATTATAAAACAAAAACAATGACAAAAAGTAAATGATAAAAATGGCTTACACCACACTTCAGAGGGTTAAAACATTAAGTAATTACATCATAATGCATCAGAGTGGGTCAGTCTGATCCAGACACTGTATAAATGAAAGCACTGTAAGAGCAGAGCAAACTCCTAACAGGAGGAGACTCACTCTTGGCCTATGAGACAGTAGATCATGAGATTCAATACTGCTTTGCTGCCATCAAATCATGTATCAAGGGAAAATGCTACAGTCATGAATACAATATCACGTTCGTGTTTTTCATTGCTGTCAGCATGGACTGAACTCAGTAATTTCTTTTTAATTGCTACTGATTGTTAAGTTGCTGTGTGTCACCCTTTACTGTACTTATACAAAATAACCACAACTAAAACTTTAGTGAGCATTTGTGTCTGCTGTGTTTTTTTTCTCTTCAACTTACAATAGTGGCTATTTGAAAGTGAAAGTGAAAGTGACTCAATGTGTGCTCTGCATATTTAATTAGTGGCAAATCTTTTGATTTATTCTTTTGACCTTTGTTTCTCAGAACACATTCTCACGTCCACAGAATGGCACAGAAACTGTGTAGATGCACCAAAATCATCTTAAAAGGACTTATGAGCAACTAATCATTTCTATGCATAACTCCATATTATGTATGTAACCCACACATTTGACTATCATGTTCTAATCACTCATTGTGTATGTCTTTTTAATAACTATTGAATAGCTTAAGGGTTCATGTTCATGTTTGGTATATATGAGTATGAAAATTCTAGCTTGAAATGTTTCTTCCAATCAATTCTTTGTCAAATGTATTATATTCTTGTTATAGAAGTCATGTCAAAATTATACTCTGCAAGAGCAGGAAAATTCGGACCATGTGATTGATAAGATAACATGTTGATTTATGTATTGGGAGGAGAAACATAGCAACACCCCGAAAAAAGACAATGTCTAATTGGTCAACACACCATTTGGGATGTGTCCAACAGTCCAGTTTAAAAACTCAGGACACCGTCAAATTATGCTTTTTAGTCAATGCTTTTTCTTGCCTTTTGCCACCACGTTTTGACGCTGCTTTTTAGCACTGTTTGAGCGTGCTCTGGCTTACATGCCAGATGCTCCTCTAAAACCATGAGGAGAAACGCCATCTAGTCTCGTTACATCCTTTTATTCTTTTACTTTAGTTTCTTTCCTTTCCGTTGAGAGTTTCGTGTTCTGAGTTAAGTTTTGCCGCCACGCTGTGTCTCCGAGTTCACCTCGAGTCTGTGACCACCTCAAAACTTCAACCAGCCCACAACTGCTTATCTTCAGCCAACGCCCAACCATTGACTTCCCAAGACGTCACTTCAACTACTACTGAACTTCCAGCCAATCAACAAACTTGGGAAACCCCTTTCTGCAAAGACAACAAGGGAACCCCCTGAACACATAAAGCAAGTACCTCCAGATTCTAGCTGAACTGGTGCATTTAATATCAATTTTAACCTCACTGGGGAACTCAATGCGAGGGTTCATTAAGTGATTGATGGTTATTCAGGTCTGTGCAATTGCACATATTGCTAGAAACTTGGGATTTCACATTTTCACTCTCTTAAACTCATTCTTTCCTCACTTTCTCTCTTTCTGCAACTTGTGTGACTGTGTGAATGCGTGTGTTCATGTGTTAGATTAGTTTATGTCTTAGATTTATCCAATAAAACCTTATTTATATTGAAAAGAGAAGTATCTTGTGTTTTGTACTTACAAGTTAATGTCTTAAACTGCCGATCGTTACTGTGCTAATTAATAGTGTTTTCACTATATTTTGGATTTTAATATCCAGTGCAGAGTTGATGTTATACGGCTCGTTCAATGAATCGCTGGCCGACTCAGTGATCAGCCGTAAAACAGTGATTCTGTCCAAATTCCCTATAAAATCATAAATGATTCCCTTTGAGCTAAATTGACCTGTTTCCCTTACAGCCCTGTTTGTGTCAAAGTCACTGAAATACAGGTGCATCTCAATAAATTAGAATGTCGTGGAAAAGTTAATTTATTTCAGTAATTCAACTCAAATTGTGAAACTCGTGTATTAAATAAATTCAGTGCACACAGACTGAAGTAGTTTAAGTCTTTGGTTCTTTTAATTGTGATGATTTAGGCTCACAAAAACCCACCAATTCATCTCAACAAATTAGAATACTTCATAAGACCAATAAAAAAACATTTTTAGTGAATTGTTGGCCTTCTGGAAAGTATGTTCATTTACTGTATAAGTAATACTTGGTAGGGGCTCCTTTTGCTTTAATTACTGCCTCAATTCGGCATGATCAGTTTGTGGCACTGCTGAGGTGGTATGGAAGCCCAGGTTGCTTTGATAGCAGCCTTCAGGTCATCTGCATTTTTTGGTCTCTTGTTTTTCATTTTCCTCTTGACAATACCCTATAGATTCTCAATGGGGTTCAGGTCTGGTGAGTTCGCTGGCCAGTCAAGCACAGTAACACCATGGTCATTGAACCAGCTTTTGGTACCTTTGGCAGTGTAGGCAGGTGCCAAGTCCTGCTGGAAAATGAAATCAGCATTTCCACAAAGCTTGTCAGCAGAAGGAAGCATAAAGTGCTCTAAAATTTCCTGGTAGATGGATGCGTTGATTGTGGACTTCAGAAAACACATTGGACCAACACCAGCAGATGACATGGCAGCCCAAATCATCACTGACTGTGGAAACTTCACACTGGACTTCAAACAACATGGATTCTGTGCCTCTCCACTCTTCCTCCAGACTCTGGGACCTCTGGAACCTTGAAATGCAAAATTTACTTTCATCTGAAAAGAGGACTTTGGACCACTGAGCAACAGTCCAGTTCTTTTTCTCCACAGCCCAGGTAAGACGCTTCTGATGTTGTCTCTGGTTCAGAAGTGGCTTGGTAGCCATTTTCCTGAAGACGTCTGAGTGTGGTGACTTTTGATGCACTGACTCCAGCTTCAGTTCACTCCTTGTGAAGCTCTCACAAGTGTTTGAATCAGCTTTGCTTGGCTGTATTCTCAAGCTTGTTGTCATCCCCGTTGCTTGTGCACCTTTTCCTACCCAAATTCTTCCTTCCAGTCAACTTTGCTTTGATACAGCACTCTGTAAACAGCCACACATTTCTGTAATGACCTTCTGTGACTTACCCTCTTTATGGAGGGTGTCAATGTTTGTTTTCTGGATCACTGCCAAGTCAGCAGTCTTCCCCATTATTGTGATTTCAAAGAACAAGAGATACCCAGAATTTATACTGTATGGATGGTCATTTATTGAAACTCAAATGTAAATATTCTAATATTTTGACATCTGATTTTTGACTTTCATAGGCTGCCAAGCTCTAATCATCAAAATTAAAACAAAAAAACTTTTGAAATGTTTTACTTTACATGCAATGAATCTAAAATATATGAAAGTTTCACTTTTTGAAATAACTTACAAGAAAAAATGAACTTTTTCACGACATTCTAATTTATTGAGATGCACCTGTACATTCATATGAAGTCAAGGCTGTTATAGGTGCATCAGTGACCACAAGCACAAAACACAGACTACAGTGGTGCCTTGTACACAGTTACAAAGATATTGTGAGGTTTATCAGTAATAGTAGTGATAAATTTTGGTGAAGGTAAATCTGGTGCAACAACCTCTTCTTATTATTTAAACAAACATACATACATTTATACATAATGTCATTTATACTTTATGTATACCAGCATAAAGCAGCAGCTCTGTACACAAAGAGCACAGGAGACTCAACTTAAAATTGACTTCTAAAGAGTTTGATACTAGCATGTTAATAAGATAATAGCATAGTACACTCATACTGGTTAAAGTGGTCCATTTTTTATTACACTGAACCATTTTGTACTAATAATTTTCATCACTGAATTTACTTTGCATTGAATTTACTGTGCACTGTAGTGCACTTTGGGATCATACATGTAATGTTTGCTTTGAACAGAGAAGAGATAGTGGCAGCCTCAGTCACCTTTTATGTTCATTGCATCTTTACTCTGTACAGTTTTGGGTGAACAGTTCCTTTAATATTTAGTTAATCATGAATGACAATCTGTAAAAATATCTGTCAGAGAGGATGCTGGTTGAAATATTTGAAGAGTTAGAATGTGTTTAACTGATGTTTTAAACCAGCGGTAAAATAAAGCATAGATAAGAGGATTCAAACCACAGCTAACATACAAAGTCCATGCTAGAAATGTCATTGTAGTAGAAGAGATTGTTGTGATGTCTGTTAGCGAACAGATATAGAAAGGAATCCAGCAAAGGAGATAAACTGTCACAATGATTCCTAATGTCAGAGCAGCTTTCCTCTCAGATTTCTGCCTCACTGAACCTTCTGTTACATATTTTCCACCGTTCATCAATGAGTTTATAACTTTCACTTGCCACTGTACAACATAAAATATCCTCAAATATACAGTAATGATCACAATACAAGGAAATAGGAAGAAAAGGATCAAATCAGTAAATCTCCAAGCAGGATTAAGCATAATGATACACTGACCATAACACAATCTTTTGTGTGAGATATTAAAATATCCGTTACTAATTACATTCTGAATATTGTAAACTGAACAGCAAAACCAGCAGAGACAGATGCTTATTAAAGTTTTAGTTGTGGTTATTTTCTGTGGGTACAGTAATGGGTGACACACAGCCACATAACGATCAGCAGCAATTAAAACTAAAGTACTAAGAGATGTACAAAGGAGCAGCCTAACGGTAATTACAAACAGTCCACAGTAAGTGTCTCCGAAGTACCAACATGTCTCATTTTGCTTGATTCCCTCTATAGGTATCACAATAAGTCCGGTAAGCAGATCAGCCACAGCTAGAGAGAGAATGATCAGGTTGGTTGGAGTGTGAAGCTTCTTGAAGTGAGAGATGGAGATGATCACCAGCAGATTCAGAAACACAGTCCAAGCTGACAGCACTGATACAAACAGGTAAATGATATTGTATTCATGTCTGGAGCATTTTGCCTTGATACATGATGAGTTGATGGCAGGAAAGCAGTATTGAGTCTCATGATCCTCTGTCTCATAGGCCATGAGTGAGTCTCCTCCTGTTAGGAGTTTGGTCCGCTCTCCTTTCTGTTCTTTCATTTATACAGTGTCTGGATCAGACTGACCAACCCATCTACCGCCCACTCTGATGCTGAACATTGATATAATTACTTTCTTGAAGCATAAACACTGCGGATTGAAACTAAGGTGTAAGAGAGTTTTTGTTGCCATTAATTAAAAGTATACTCTATAAACAAAAGTATACAACTGTCAAACAGGGTTCATGAGTTTGACTTTTATGAATTTTGACAAAAGTCAGTACGTTGTAAAGTGTGAAGTGTATTGTGAACCAGCACGAGAAATAATACAGAAGCACAGAGGACTTTTACATCATACTTCACAACGTTCACGTTTAGCGTGAACACATGAAACAGTTGGATGGAAGCGATTGTTTACAGTTAAAAATAGTTTAACATTAGGATTTTTCACACACGCCTATTATTTTGATTATTTCAATTCAGAAGACATTGATTCATGGATTATCATTGTGTTAATTTTGTGTGTTTTTTCAAGCGTATATACACACACCAACGTACTCTCATGATAATTCGTATGTATTTTACGTAAAATGTAGTTCTACAAAATGTACATTTACTTACGTTTTTACAGACACTAAAATGTACAATACTGACATATTTACAGCACCTAAACGTACAAATACTTTTCAGCATTTAAATGTACAATACGTTAATGACACCTAAAAATGAATCCTTATGAATATTGAAATCGCGGCATTAATTTTGTTATTGTTTATTTTAGTTGTCATATCAATGACCTTATGTTTTTAATTGCATTATTAAATTTACTCATTTACTTAATATGAAATGATAACATTTCGTTCTGTTCTGTGTGATTTCTACTGCCAGCTCATTTCTAAGAATAGGCCTACATAATGTTAAACAAGACTACGTACACTTTAAACCCTTAAAATTAATAACATTTCTGCAATCGTTTAACTATTACCTGTCATGTAATATTTACTTTGTTTGCCATGGGACACAAAAGGCATTTTCTCCAACATGCTGTGACTGACAATAGAACCATAAAATACACCAAAAACTAAACATAATTACAAAAGGAATCAATTTTATTTGTGCGCTGTATTCCAAATCTTCAGAATCCATACGACTGCGAGGAACAGAACCAAATCCAAGCCTTTATTCAGCAATCTTCATCTCCATCGTGAGCAGCGAGTCCAGCGACCCTAAGTAGCAAACAAAACCCGCGATGACGTGCTCATTATGAATTCAGATATTGCAGTTTTAAGAAATGACAGGTTTTACAGCAGGAAAATCGAACCAAAGTCTCTTTAAGACAAGTCATGTCACTCGGCGGCCATCTTTGAAGTGCAGCTCCTATCTCTTTGAATGGGGAAACATCAAATTCTCCCAAACTGTTCACTAAGTTTACCATTAAATTTCATATTTGAAATCACCAAAGAAATCTGACAACAACTGTATCATAAATGTTGTTTCTTTTGCTCAAATATCGTTATAAAAAGCTTGTTTTTCAGGCTAGATCAGCCAGTGCGCATGCGCAGTCCTGAGCGCACGTCTCAGAGTGCTGACTGTTTCTATAGCAACCGGGACTTCTAACAGCAGTTGTAGTGACGTGCTGACTTTACTGATTAGGGAATGGCTCTTTCATTCAGAAGGTGGGGCTTCCTGCGATTGAGAAGCCATATTGAGCGTTGCATTTTTCCCAGTTCAAAACTATACAAGTGACACATCTTGGGTATTCTATAGTCTTTGATCGAATGCTCATTGGCTCTCGCCTGCTTAGTCACAGATCATCATTTTTATCACTGCAGCATTTCTCACATCAAGTGTCATGGCGGACGACCAAACACAGTATAATTTTACAAATAAAATTTATGTCACGGAATGTTTTAAGATTTTTTTAAGTGAGAATGTATGTGGGTTGTTAAAGAGGTGGTTGTTTTCAAACATAATTACTTACTTTTATTAGGGTTTGCACTTGACTATTTTATTCAAATGCAAAACCTAATAATACAGTTTTTACATCATTATTGCAATCAAAAAAAGAAAACAGAGAAAAAAAGAGCTATAATGCTAAATTAATCAGAACTCGATTTATCTGGTTATCTGATTTCAAACTCTATATTATCTATATTTTATGTATCTATATTTTAACATTCAAAATTCTTAACGACTAATGCTGTAATATTGTCATGTGTCCATCTTCAGGGATTGATCTCAAAGAAAGTTCTCCAAGTTCAGTAAATAACTAAAAACAAATCAACAAATCAAGACTGCAAAGCTCTGCAGAGAGTTGTGCGCTTAGCTGAGCGCATCTCAGGGTCTGCTCTCCCCTCTTTGCAGGACATCTACCTCAAACGCTGCAAGAGCAGAGCTGTCAAAATCATCAAGGACTCAAATCACCCTGGTAACCGTTTCTTCACTTTGCTACCATCTGGTAAGCGCTTCCGTAGCCTGACGGCAAAAACTGAGAGACTTAGGAGGAGCTTCTTCCCCCAGGCCATCAGGCTCCTAAACTCAAACTCGGTCTCATAACATCAACATGACGCCACTTAATAATCATTAATAATACCATGCATATTGCTGCTATGTAAATAACCTGTTCAACCTGTTTGCACATTCTATTGCACATTCCTTCTCATATTATTTATTATGGTCTACAGTATACTGTCCTGCACACTTATTTTTTGCACACTTTTTGTATTTTATTTTTTATTTCTGCTTCATTTATTTTTTACCTTTTATATTTATGTATACTCTTGTGTTTGTTTTGCCTTTTAATTGCACTGTCCATGGAGCGGACCTGACTAACATTTCACTGCTGGTTATACTCTGTATAACTATGTATGTGACAAATAAAAAAATCTTGAATCTTGAATATACAGTAATGATCATTATACAAGAAAATACAAAAGGTTCCAGCAGGACTAATAGCACAAGCTTTTTTCTTTGAGTTAGTCACTGCATTTACAATACTGTAACTGAACCGCAAAACCAGTAGAGACAGTCGCTTATGAAAGTTAAAATCATGGTTATTTTCTGTTGGCACAGTAAAGGATGACAAATAGTTAAATAATGTTCAACAGGAATTAAAACTAAATGGGAGATGCGGAGAGGAGTAGTCTGAGGATGCAGGTCATCCAAAATATCTACAAAAATACAGACACATCTCAGTCTGCTTGACAGCATCAACAGACATCAAAATTGTATTGCTGAATGTATGATTTTTTTTTTTTTTTTTTTTTTCCTGAGCCATCTTTGGAATGCCTGTCATACAGATTATATGGTTTTGTTTTGTTTTTCAGCAGATGTATGAAGTCAAACCTTAAATGTTTTGCTTGAAAAAAAAAAACTTTTTAAAATGAATGCCACGTTGTTTGGTATCCTGTCGAAATTCTTAGATTTTATTAGTATGGCTTGTGTGTTCAAATTAATTTTGGGGTTACTGTATTGTTGCCATTGATGAACCTCAAAATGCCTTTGTCTATGTGCACCTGGCCGCTGACCTGTAATTCAGACAGTGACTTTGCGTTTTTGCTAGCTTAACCAATTAATTGACTAACTTTACACAGAAACTAATCATCTAAGGAAATCCACTTGTGTGTCTATTTGGTATTACACATAGGTAAATAACTCCTGAGAGTCCTATTAACACATGTTCTGTATTTAGAGTTCTGCTGAAGTGACAATTCACCAGTGAGCATAAGAGTGTGAAAACAAACACACACAATACACTGATGCTGCATTGTCCTCAGACTGAGTTTGTTTTAATGAGTTTAATAGTTTGACAACTAAACTTTGACAACTTTGCATTCAAAATCAGCATGAATATTAAAATCACAGTCAAGAATTTATTCATAATTAGTACCACACAGAGTTTCTCCCTGTGTAACATTTTGAAAGTGCCCTGTTTGTCACAGTCACTGAAATACATTCATATGAAGTCACGGCTGTTGTAGTTGCATCAGCGACCACAAGCACAAAACAGACTACAGTGGGGCCTTGTACACATTTACAGAGATATTGTGTTGTTTATCAGTATTATTGGTGATAAATGGGTGAATGTGAGTCTGGTGCAAAACCTCACCAAATTATTTAAATGAAAATCTGTGTGAGGCATTCATACATAAATGTTGTGACACATTTTTTAAATTTTTGGTTAAACTATTCTTTTAATATCTAGTTATTATTGATAACTGAATTGTATGTCTCAGTCTGAAAACAAGCATGCATATACAGTATGCTGTAATAATGCTATTTATGCATTTTCAGGAATTGAAGTCAGAGGTTGTACTCCAATTTAAAAATAAATTAAATAATTAAAATAAATGACCCTCTCTCAATCAAGAATGACAATCAGTAAAAATGTCTGTAAGGGAGGATGCTGGCTGAAATATTCTAAGTGTTAGAATGTGTTTAACTGATATTTTAAACCAGCGGTAAAATAAAGCATAGATAAGAGGATTCAAACCACAGCTAACATACAAAGTCCATGTTAAAAATGTCATTGTAGTGGAAGAGATTGTTGTGATGTCTGTTAGCGAACAGATATAGAAAGGAATCCAGCAAAGCAGATAAACTGTCACAATGATTCCTAATGTCAGAGCAGCTTTCCTCTCAGATTTCTGCCTCACTGAACCTTCTGTTACATATTTTCCACCCTTCATCAGTGAGTTTATAACTTTCACTTGCCACTGTACAACATAAAATATCCTCAAATATACAGTGATGATCACAACACAAGGAAATAGGAAGAAAAGGGTTAAATCAGTAAATCTCCAAGCAGGACTAATCATAACAATACACTGGCCATAACACAATGTTTTGTGTGAGATACTGAAATATCCATTACTAATTACATACTCAATATTGTAAACTGAACAACAAAACCAGCAGAGACAGATGCTTATTAAAGTTTTAGTCATAGTTATTTTCTGTGAGTACTGTAAAGGGTGACACACAGCCACATAACGATCAACAGCAATTAAAACTAAATTACTAAGAGATGTACAAAGGAGCAGCCTAACGGTAATTACAAACAGTCCACAGAAAGTGTCTCCAAAGTACCAACAAGTCTCAATTTGTTTGATCCCCTCTATAGGTATCACAGTAAGTCCAGTCAGAAAGTCGGTCACAGCCAGAGAGAGAATGATCAGGTTGGTTGGAGTGTGAAGCTTCTTGAAGTGAGAGATGGAGATGATCACCAGCAGATTCAGAAACACTGTCCATGCTGACAACACTGATACAAACAGGTAAATTATATTGTATTCATGCCTGGAACGTTTTCCCTTGATACATGATGAGTTGATGGCAGGAAAGCAGTATTGAGTCTCATGATCCTCTGTCTCATAGGCCATGAGTGAGTTTCCTCCTGTTAGGAGTTTGTTCTGCTCTTCCTACTGTCCTTTCATTTATACGGTGTCTGGATCAGACTGACCAACCCATCTACCGCCCACTCTGATGTTGAACAATGACATTATTATTGTCTTGAAGCATAAACAAAACAGCGGTAACTAAGTTGTAAAAGTGTTTGTAGTCCTTCCTTGTATACCGCTAAGAGTGTGCCCAATTAATTGTTTTGTGGTGATTGAGTTGTTGTCTATTAACTACATAGATTTCAAGCAGTTTATTATCTACACAAGGTACTTTTAACAAGTTGTGTCTTTAGACTAGATAGCAAATATGTATTTATGCAGTGGACTCTGCAAACAAATTATGGTAGAGATTTTATCACTACTACTACTCTTTCCTCAGACATTTCTACAGTGAGCTGTAAAGGAATATTTCACCCAATAAAGAACATTCTGTCATCATTTACTACCTTTACCTTGTTTTAAATTACTGGCATTGGCCTTGTATATTAACTCTGAATCCTCTTATCTACACATTATTTTACCACTGATCTAAAATATCAGTTAAAAACAGCCAGCATCCTTTCTCTTCAACATTTTTATAGATTACTGATTATTTTTGTAGAGGTTTGTTTTTTTTCAGCTGATTAAGACATGTTTGTGTGTTGTTGTTTTTTTTCAACTGATAAAGCAAAAAACTAATGTACAGTATTTTTTAAATTTCAGTTTATAAACTAAATGTAAAAACACTGGATACTAGATATCTGTAATGAAGAAGTCTCTGGAGGCACAGCAGGATCCATGTCTGGAGTAGTTTATTCTGCAACAGAACAGCAGTGTATGTTAGACAGGTGGGAGTTCTACACAGTAGAACTTAGAGTTCTACAAAATTCTTCCACTAGCCACTTTGGCGGGTTGAATCAGGGTTTCACAAATCCTTACAAAGTCTTAAATGTAGTTGTAGCAAATTTAAGGCAATAAAAATGTCTTAAATGCCTTTAAATGGTACAAGAAAAGTCTTTATTATAATTTCAAGAGGTCTTAAAGCTGCAATCCATAACTTTTTTGGGTTAAAAATGATCCAAAATCAATATTTGAGCAAGTACATAACCAGCCAGTGTACAAAACTATTGCAGTGTTAAAGTAACTATATTACTTTAGCCCGATTCACAACGGTTAGCTTATAATAATGTTTTCTAATTTGAGTGGTACGGGTAGGTTTTCGCAGGAAATTCGAGCATGGCACTGCGTCTGTCATGTTCGGCTGAAGAGATGAGGAAACAGTTACGCAAGTGAAAAAGAGTTTATTAAACAGATGACGTGAGACACCGACAGGATTGAGGAATGGAGTGACACGGTTACTGGATGGGCACACGGTGGAGTGGTGGTGAAGACGGGGTCAGACGGTGACAGAGAAACTCCAGACACGGGATGAGGACACGATGACACCAACACGAACTCCGATGCACGACACCAAACAGATCCAGGGACGACGAGACGATGACGTGACAACGGGAACACTGTAGCAGGAAGACATCAAGGAACGATCTGACAGAGGAGAGGAGAAAGAGATGGGTATTTATGGCAGCGGGAATGAACTACAGCTGGCGCAATTGACGAGGCACAGCTGAGGGAAGTGAGCAGATGATGGCTCGGGCATTTCACACGCATAAAAGCACGCACACACATGACAAACCACGGGACAAAGAGAGACCGCGGATAAGTGAACCGTGACAGTACCTCTCCCCTAAGAACGCCTCCTGGCGTTCCCAGGTTCTCCTACCTGTCGATTATAGTCATCGATCAGAGAGTGATCCAGTATGTCTCTCGCAGGTACCCAACTTCTCTCCTCCGGACCGTAACCCTCCCAGTCCACCAAGTATTGAAATCCGCGTCCCCTCCGCCTAGAATCCAGTATGCGATTGACCGAAAATGTGGGTTCCCCGTCTACGAGTCGCGGCGGGGGGGGAACCGGGGCTGGCGGGTTAATAGGGGAATGAAATACGGGTTTAATTTTGGATACATGAAAGACGGGGTGAATCCTCCTGTACACTGGAGGAAGGTTAAGGCGGACTGCCACCGGACTAATGATCTTGGTGACAGTGAACGGGCCAATGAATTTGGGAGCAAGCTTATTAGAGACGGAGCGGAGAGGAATGTCCTTGGTAGAAAGCCACACTTTTTGACCCACGACGTAAACGGGAGGCTTAGACCGGTGGCGATCGGCTTTAGCCTTGGTGCGCGCTCCCACTTGGAGAAGAGTCTCACGGGCTCTAGTCCAAGTGCGATGACACCTCTGGACAAAGGCGTGAGCGGAGGGAACCGCGACCTCGGATTCCAGACTGGGAAAGATAGGTGGCTGGTAACCTAAACTACACTCAAACGGAGACAGGCCCGTGGATGACACTGGTAATGCATTGTGGGCGTACTCCACCATAGACAGTTGCTGGCTCCAAGAGGAAGGATTCTTGGAGACCAGACATCGCAACACTCTCTCCAAATCTTGGTTGGCTCTCTCGGTTTGGCCATTGCTCTGGGGATGAAACCCGGAGGACAGACTAACAGTCGCTCCCAGTAATCTACAAAACTCTTGCCAAAATTTGGACACAAACTGGGGACCCCTGTCGGAAACCACGTCCATCGGGAGGCCATGTAAGCGAAAGACGTGGTCTACGACAGTTACCGCTGTCTCCTTGGCTGAGGGTAATTTGGGCAAGGGAATGAAATGAGCCGCCTTCGAGAATCGGTCCACCACGGTCAAAACAACCGTGTTGCCCTGAGAGGGCGGGAGGGCGGTGACAAAATCTAGCGCAATGTGGGACCAGGGTCTCGAAGGGACAGGCAGCGGTTGGAGTAACCCATCTGGGGGTCGATTGGAAGTCTTACCAGTGGCACAAACCGAGCAAGCCAAAACAAAACTGTGAATGTCGCGAGCCATGCGAGGCCACCAGAATCGTTGCTTGACCAGAAAGCTGGTGCGATTAACTCCTGGATGACAAGCCACGTTGGAACAATGCCCCCACTGGATAACGTCAGACCTTAATTCCTCCGGCACAAATAATCGATTCGGTGGGCAACCGGGCGGAGGCATTACCCCTTCTAGGGCCGTCTTGACCCTCGATTCGACCTCCCATGTGAGTGTGGAGACGAAAAGCGTCTCGGGTAAAATGCACTCGGGAGTTGACGGGCGTTCGGAATTGTCAAAAATACGAGATAAAGAATCGGGTTTGATGTTTTTGGAACCCGGGCGGTACGAGAGAGAAAAATCAAAACGACCGAAAAAAAGTGCCCACCGAGCCTGCCTGGAATTCAATCTTTTGGCAGTTCTAATATATTCTAGGTTCTTATGATCGGTCCAGACGATAAAAGGTACCCCTGACCCTTCCAACCAGTGACGCCATTCCTCCAACGCTAGCTTGACGGCCAACAACTCCCTGTTACCAATGTCATAATTGCGTCGATTGGCGGAGCAACGATGGGACAAAACGCTATGGTGCATCTCCCAGTCGTCCGCGGAAGAGCTGAGAGATCACACCTGCCCACCTCTGACGAGACGATTCTCCACCACAAACTGACGTGAGGAATCAGGGGCTATGAGGATGGGGGCCGAAACAAAGCGGCCCTTGAGTTTGGTAAACGCAGCCTCAGCTGCGTTAGACCACCTGAACGTAGTTCTGGGGGAGGTCAAGGCAGTCAGAGGCGCGGCTAGTTGGCTGAAATTGCGAATGAAACGCCGGTAGAAGTTGGCGAAACCCAGAAACCTCTGTAGGGCCTTACGGGAATCTGGGTTTGGCCACTCCACCACAGCCTTGACCTTGTCAGGATCCATGCGCACTCCCTCGGACGACACAATGTACCCCAAAAATGGAACAGACTGTGCATGAAACGCGCATTTCTCCGCCTTGACAAAAAGCCCATTCTCTAGCAACCTCTGAAGCACTCGTCGGACGTGCTGCACATGCTCCTGGAGAGATGAAGAAAAAATCAATATGTCATCCAGGTAAACATATATGAACTGATCGACCATATCTCGCAGCACGTCATTGACGAGTGCCTGGAAGACCGCTGGGGAGTTGGACAGCCCGAAGGGCATGACCAAATATTCAAAGTGCCCCCTAGGGGTGTTAAAAGCAGTCTTCCACTCATCCCCCCTCCTGATGCGGACCAAATGATAAGCATTACGTAGATCCAATTTCGTGAAGATGGCCGCTCCCTGCAACCTCTCGAAGGCTGAAGACATCAACGGCAAAGGATAGGTATTCTTTACCGTGATGTTGTTCAACCCTCGGTAGTCAATGCAAGGACGCAGGGATCCGTCCTTCTTCCCCACAAAAAAGAACCCCGCCCCCGCTGGAGAAGAGGAGGGGCGAATGAACCCAGAAGTTAGAGAATCAGAAATATATTTCTCCATAGCCTCCCTTTCTGGAACAGAAAGCGAATATAATTTGCCCTTAGGCGGAGACGTACCTGGCAGTAAATCTATAGCACAGTCGTAAGGACGATGCGGGGGAAGAGAAGCAGCTCGAGACTTACTGAACACCTCCCTCAGGTCCTGGTACTCCGCAGGCACGTTTGACAGATCCACTGCCTCCTCCTGAAACATAGAAACAGAGACAGACGGACAAGCAGACAAAAGACAGGACTTATGACAATGATCGCTCCAAGCAGTGATAGTTCTATGATGCCAGTCAATCCTGGGGTTATGGGCAATGAGCCAGGGGTGGCCGAGCACGACGGGTGCCAGGGGTGAGTCCATGATAAAGAAGGGGATAGTTTCCGAATGGTTGCCTGAAGTGATAAGTGTGATGGGTTCAGTGATCAAGGCAATGGTGGGCAGTTCCTGGCCGTTGAGGGCGTGAACGGAAATCTTGTGAGTGAGGGGTTTAGTGGGAATGTTAAGTCTTTTAACCAATGAAGAGTCCAAAAAATTACCCTCGGCTCCTGAGTCCAGTAAGGCCTGACAGTTGAGAGTGTGTGTGGCCCATCTCAGTCTCACCGGAAGGAGGGTCGATGATGTGGATGAGGTCTTCCTGGCGGAGATCCCACCCGACAGTAGCCTCATACTTACTGTCGGGCTTGGTCTTTTACTGGGCATCTATCTCGTAGGTGGCCTGCCCCTCCACAATACAGGCAAAGACCCAGGGATCTCCGTCTCTCCCTCTCCTCCCGGGAGAGCCGAGCTCGCCCTACCTGCATGGGCTCGGGATCGTAGTTGGGGCTGACCGCGTTCCCGTCGTTGGTTCGGCGACCGTCAAACCCACCAGGGACTCGATTGGCCGGAACGCGTAATTCCGCTCTAGTGAGCCGTGCGTCAACCCGGATGGCCAAGTCAATAAGTTTGTCGAGTGTGGTGGGGAGGTCCAGGACGTAGATTTCCCTGTGGACGCGGTCAGCCAGCCCATGCAGGAACATGTCCCACTGCGCCTCCTCGTTCCAACGACACTCCGCCGCCAGGGTGCGGAATTCGATGGAGTAGTCAGAGACTGACCTCGCACCCTGACGGAGATCGGCGAGTATTCTGGCCGCCTCTCTACCGGCGGCTGCGCGGTCGAATACTCGCTTCATTTCCTCTGAGAGCGCTTGGAACGAGGCACAGCATGGGTCTTGATTCTCCCACACCGCCGTTCCCCAAAGTGCCGCTCTCCCAGTGAGCAGTGTAAGCACGAACGCCACCTTGCTCTGTTCGTTGTTGAAAGTCCGGGGCTGAAGGGCAAAATGCATAGAGCATCTGGTTAGGAAGGGTCTGCAAAAATTAGGCTCACCGGCGTATGACTCGGGGACAGGCAAGCGAGGTTCCACCTGGGAGAGGGATTCCGATGGCGTGGGAGGGGTTGGCGGCGTGGGTGGCGCAGTGGGAGCTCGTAGCTGTTGAAACTGTTGGGTGAGCTCGGACACCTGTGTCACTAGAGCCTGAATAGCACGACCCGTGTTATTCAGGCTCGCCTCCTGGCTGTTCATCCTGTCGATGCTCTGAGCGATGAAATCCTCCAGAGAAGTTGCTGAGACACTCGCTGCTTCCATTCCTTGGTCAGATCGTTCTGTCATGTTCGGCTGAAGAGATGAGGAAACAGTTATGCAAGTGAAAAGAGTTTATTAAACAGATGACGTGAGACACCGACAGGATTGAGGAGCTGAGTAATACGGTTATTTGATGGGCACACGGATGGGTGGTGAAGACGGGGTCAGACGGTGACAGAGAAACTCCAGACACGGGATGAGGACACGATGACACCAACACGAACTCCGATGCACGACACCAAACAGATCCAGGGACGACGAGACGATGACGTGACAACGGGAACACTGTAGCAGGAAGACATCAAGGAACGATCTGACAGAGGAGAGGAGAAGGAGATGGGTATTTATGGCAGCGGGAATGAACTACAGCTGGCGCAATTGACGAGGCACAGCTGAGGGAAGTGAGCAGATGATGGCTCGGCCACGCCCCCACACGTACAGCACGCACACACATGACAAACCACGGGACAAAGAGAGACCGCGGATAAGTGAACCGTGACAGCGTCATTATGTCATGTCTGTAAACAAGTTTTTCCGGGTAGTAGACTATCGCATGTGAGGATCCTGCAGGTGGCGGCTCATTTATAGACTTTTCTCACAGCAGCTAGAATAATTAAATGTATCATTTTGATGGCAGATTGTGATGCAGAAAGGATTATGTGTTTATGAAACATGTGAATGATATTAAATTATATTCCAGTTTTAAACGTGCTTCTGATTACAGATAGCCTGGGATTACAAAAGATTTGTATTCTAAAGAAAACCATTTCGAAGGAAGCATAGTTTGCTTTTGGGGTTAAAAGAATTTCTTAATATAAAATTCGAATGACATGACAATTAGATTAGACTGTACAGAAATTGAAATCTCCATGCTAATACACACTATACCCATAGTCATGCAATGCTGATGTAGTTAACATTAATAATTTGAGAATAAAGTATAACAATAATAATAATTTGCACGGTTTGATGTGATATGAGCTAACCGATCGTTAGATTTAATCACCATTGGTAGCGCGATTTATTGTAATGCTTTTTTCCTCAGTTGGGCAGAACAAACGTGGCAGACTTGTTACTTACTTGTTCAGATGACAATATACGGTGAAAATTCTGATTTGGGTCATATATTCCAAGACGTAGGCTAGAATCTGTGATTACTAAGTGTTTGATTCACACCGGTGTGGTGACTGACAGCTACACATTCACCTCAAAACATTAGATTCATCCGCGCTGAAGCCGTGCCAGAGCATAGCCCACGTAATAAAGATAATTCCGCACCTGGCTGCAATACCAGTTTTTCAACAGAGATGGCAACAAAGAGGCAAAACTTACGGACTGCAGCTTTAAATTCGGGGACGGAAAGACAAGAATCGCAACATGGCTGGATTAAGCTTCAAAAGGCTATGATTTCACTGCATAAATATGAGCACTGCAAGTCAAAATGCGCACGGGTGCTTTTTATATGAATGTACCTCTGAAGGGAACCAATTGTCTTAAGAAAAGTTTTGATGGCATTTTAATTTTTATCTGATAGAGTAGCGTTTATGGGCACAGCTGTTTTGTGTACAGCCATTACTGGGGAAACCACTATATTTCTGCCCTTCCAAGCGTGCCACCTGCTGTCAGAGAATGAATTGGCATTTTCAATCAGCCCATCTGCTGATTTTGTTCAGACTAACAACAAAATCAACAAATATTTTTACGCAACAAACATGTAGATTTGTAAATGTGAACTGGTGGATAGCTATTATGCCCTAATGTGCCTTCTAAAAATCTAAACAATTAAGACAGTAAGATATATGTATATATTTTAAATATAATAATTGATACTTTTGACTCACCCCTTTTCTTAAAAAAATGGTTAAAAGGCTGACTGTAGGAAATATGGTGATGAAAAGGTGAAAGAGAAAATAAATTTAAACGTAATTTCCCAACAACAAAAATATGGTGAGTGAAAATGCTGAGTGACTAGTAACTTAATTAATGTCAAGCCCTGGATATAAATAAAACACGTCAGCAAATTATGTTTTAATGGATTGTTATTGCTGCTTCCATAGTCATCAGTGTGTATTTTTAAAACTCTAAATGTATTGTTTTATTAGTACTTGTGTTTATTTAAATATCTGAAACTTAAAATAAACATGTGGTTGAAAAGACTGCTTTGATTATATGACAAGTGCTGAGCGTGTCCACTTTACTGTAATAACATACTTTACTGTAATAACAGACACTTACACCTGGTAATAACATGCATTTCAAATGTGTCTCCTGTGATTTTTTTTTTTCTAAATAATCACGTTAGGTGAGTTGGCTTCACTGTAGTTCAGATACAAACATTTGCACTACACATGCAATGTGAGACAGACTTGAGTTTCCATCTATGCTGCTCTTTGTGTGAGGAGCACTATTTGTGTGGTGTCACTTGTGAGGTCAGAAGACAGTTGCCCATTTTTGTTGGATGTGAATGGTAAAGTATCTGGTTATCACTATTTATGTGTAAATGCATCTCAGATGTGATTTAAACCTTTAAGAACAATTGTTGACATCATCATAAAGCCCCACTGTAGTCTGTGCAATTATGCTGATGGCCACCGATGCACCTACAGCAGCCGTGACTTCACATGAATTTATGTCAGTGACTGTTGGGATGACTGTGGGAGTCAGTTGCTATTGGATGCAGTTTGGTAATACAGAAACTTAAAGGTGAAGTAAAGGCAGTATAGTCTGTATGATATATATATATATATATATATATATAGTATATAGACTAAAAGTGTAATTTATCATTTGAAAGTATATTTATTTTTTCCTGGCTGATAAGTCAGTGGTCTTTAACTTTATACTGACACCTGTTGATGTGGAAATTGCATCATGTGTTTGTTTTTTTTCTCTCTAATTTTTGTCTTTTATGCTCAGCAACTTCACTGCCAAGGTTACAATTATTAAAATAAAATAATTACATCATTATGCAGCATCAGAGTGGGCGGTAGATGATCGATTTGATCCAGACGGTATAAATGAAAGGACAGTAAAGAGAGCAGAACAAACTCCTAACAGGAGGAGACTCAATCATGGCCTATGAGGCAGAGGATCATGAGACTCAATACTGCTTTCCTGCCTTCAACTCATCATGCATCAAGGAAAAACGCTCAAGTCATGAATACAATATCATGTATGTGTTTTTTACATTGCTGTCAGCATGGACTGTGTTTCTGAATCTGCTGGTTATCATCTCCATCTCTCACTTCAAGAAGCTACACACTCCAACCAACCTGATCATTCTCTCTCTGGCTGTGGCCGACATGCTTGTTGGACTAATTGTGATGCCTGTGGATGCCATCAAGCTGATTGAGACATGTTGGTACTTTGGAGACACCTTCTGTGATGCATTTATGATAATCATGGGACTGCTTATCTCAACATCTATCTGTAATTTAGTTTTAATTGCTGTTGATCGTTATGTTGCTGTGTGTCACCCTTTACTGTACCCACAGAAAATAACCACAACTAAAACTTTAGTAAGCATCTGTCTCTGCTGGTTTTTCTCCTCAACCTACAATATTGGCTATTTAATTAGTGGCAGATATTTTGAAGGTTCCCAAAGACCAGATGTGTGTTATGGAAAGTGCTATTTAGTAATAAGTTTTTCGTGGACATTCACTGACTTGTTCTTTTCCTTCTTGTTACCTTGTACTCTAATTATAACTTTGTATTTGAGGATATTTTATGTTGTACATCGGCAGGTGAAAGTTATAAACTCTCTGATGAAGGGTGGTAAATGTGAAATAGAAGGTTCAGTGAAGAGGAAATCTGAGAGCAAAGCTGCTCTGACACTAGGAATCATTGTGACAGTTTATTTGCTTTGCTATATTCCATACTATATATTGTCTGTAACAGGTACTACAATAATCTCTTCTGCCACAATGACATTTCTAATATGGACTTTGTATGTTAATTCTGGTCTGAATCCTCTTATCTACGCTTTATTTTACCGCTGGTTTAAAATATCAGTTAAACACATCCTAACATTGAAAATATTCAAGCCAGCATCCTCTTGTGTGGACATTTTTACAGATTATTAATCATTTTTATGGGTGATTGATTTTATTGCTTTTCCCTTGCTGACAAGGCACAAACTCTAATGCGAACATGTAGTTCTTTTAAGTATTATTTTAATTCTTAAATTGGATGTGGACACACGCATTAACAGCAGAAATAAACCAGTGAAAAATATATTTCTCGAGAGATATTTTTCAAATTATCTTCTTTTATGTTCCATTTATGTTACGCTGTTGTAGCCTAAACGTTTATGTGTAATAAATTTTCTGCTGAATCAAATAAAATATTTATTTCTAAAGCTACTATTTGTAATGTCTTCTTAATAGTTTCTCATTTAACACAAAAATAGCTTTAAATAATCTTTTTTGGGTATTTTCAAAGCCAAATGTAATTTGCAATTTATTAATTTGGAATTAATTAGATTAAAAATATTCATTGACTGACAGCCCTAATATATATATATATATATATATATATATATATACACACACACACACACACACACACACACACACATACATATACAGTGCCGTGAGAAGGTTTTTGCCCCCTTCCTGTTTTTTTTTTTTTTTTTTGGCATGTGTCACACTTAAAAGATTCAGATCATCAAACTAATTTTAATATTACACAAAGATAATGCAAGTAAATACAAAATGCATTTTTTAAATGATGATTTCATTTATTAAGGGAAAAAAGCTGCCCAAACCTACCTGGCCCTACTTGAAAATTAATTGCCACCTGCTGTTAAATCATGAAAGAACTGTGATTAATGTGGTCCTATTATGCTTTTTCACTTTTTGAATTTTAGTCAGTGTGTAGTGTGTATGTTTGGGCATAAAAAAGACCTACAAAGTTCAAAGTCCACTCCAAAGGGAGATATTTCATTTTTAAAAAATCCCTTTTCAAGAACTACAACGAACAGGTCGTTTGGACTACACCGTTGTTTTTCGAGTGTTGTGACATCACAAAGCGGACCATTAGAATATCATTAAAAATATATCCCGCCTCCGGAAAATCGAATGGTTTGGGGATGGGGAGGGACGAGCTCGTGGTTAGAACCATAGATATATATGTAGATGCCTCATTAGCGACTGTTTCTATGGGCCGCTATACGTAAGCCGTCCGCCATGTAATATAATGGTCAACTTGACATCATTCACCATAGTAATCACTGAATATTTGAAAGATGCCACAATTCTTTCTCAGAACAGCTCAACGGCTCTGTGCGAACTGTTTTCACTAAATTTCACTAGCCACACCCAGGCCTGATTACTGCCAGACCTGTTGAATCAAGAAATCACTTAAATAGAATCTGCCTGACAAGTGAAGCATGCTTAAAAAGCAACACATCATGCCGCAATCTAAAGAAATTCAAGAACAGATGAGAAACAAAATAGTTGACATGTATCAGTCTGGAAAGGGTTATAAAGTCATTTCTAAGTCTTTGGGACTCCAGCAAACCACGGTCAGAACCATTATCCACAAATGCAGAAAACTTGGAACAGCTGTGAACCTTCCCAGAAGTGGCCGGCTTACCAAAATTACTCCAAGAGCACAACAACGACTCATCCAGGAGGTCATAAAAGAACCCAGAACACCATCTAAAGAACTGCAGGCCTCACTTGCCTCAGTTAAGGTCAGTGTTCATTCAGTGTGCCATCAGTTTGTGACCTCAAGCTCAAGCGCACTTAGGTTATGCAGCAGGGCAAAGATCAGAAACTCACCAGCAAGTTCACCTCTGAATGGCTCAAGAAAAACAAACTTAAGGTTTTGGTGTGGCCAAGTCAAAACCTTCCAATGTGGCTGAATTAAAACAATTCTGCAAAGAAGAGTGGGCCAAAATTCATCCACAGTGATTTGAAAGACTCATTGCCAGTTATTGCAAACGCTTGGTTGCAGTTGTTGCTGCAAAGGGTGGCACAACCAGTTTTTAGATTTAGGGGGCATTGAGGATTCATTGAGGATATCTCTGTACTTTGCTCCATTCAGCTTTCCTTCAACCCTGACCAGTCTCCCAGTCCCTGCCGCTGAAAAACAGCTCCACAGCATGAGCATGCTACCAGCACACTTTACTTTTGGGATGGTACTCTGCAGGTGATGAGCAGGGCTGGTTTCCTTCAAACATGATGCTTAGAACTGAGGTTCATCAAACCAGATAATCTTGCTTTTCAGAGTCTGAGGGTCCTTTAGGTGCTTTTTTGCAAATTCCAAGTGTGTTTTCATGTGTCTTCACTGAGGAGAGGGTTGAGTTTGGCCACACCGCCATAAAGCCCAGATCGGTGGAGTGTTGCAGTGATGTTTGTCCTTCTGTAGGTTTCTCCCATATATGATCATGGAGCTCAGTTAGAGTGACAATCAGGTTCTTGGTCACCAGTCTAGACAAGGTCCTTCTCCATCAATTGCTCAGTTTGGCTGGATGACCAGCTCTTGGAAGAGTTGTGCCAAACTTCTTCTATTTGAGAATTATGGAAGCCACTGTGCTCTTGGGAACATTCAGTGCAGCAGAAATTTTTGTTGTAGCCTTCCCCAGATCTGTGCCTCGATACAATCCTGTCTCTGAGCTCTGTAGGTAGTTCCCTTTGACCTCATGACTTGGTTTTTGCTCTGATATGCATTGTCAGCTGTGAGGCCTTTTATAGAGAGATGTGTGCCTTTCCAAAACATGTCCAATCAATTTAATTTACCACAGGTTGACTCCAATCAAGGTGTAAAAACGTCTCAGCAATGATCAAGAGAAATGGGAGGCACCTGAGCTAAATTTCAAGTGTTGTTGCAAAGGGCTTGAATACTTATGTAAATGTGATATTTCATTTTTTTTCTTTTTAATAAATTTACAGACATTTCTAAAATTCTGTTTTCACTTTGAGGTCATTATGAGGTACATAGATTAATGAGAAAAGTGTAGATTAATGAGAAAAAATTAATTTAAACAATTGTAGTTTCAGGCTGCAACATAAAATTGAAAAAAAGTGAAGGGAGTCTGAATACTTTCTGAATGCACTGTATATATTGTATATACTATTTATTTTAGTTCAGTTGATGCTCTACCAAAGCAATGGCACAAAACCCAATGTTAAAACTATTATATTGTCACCTTTTCAAGGAGAGTATATGTATAGATCTAATTGCAGCTTTATTGAAAGGGGTCATATGACGATGCTAAAAATAACATTATTTTGTTTATTTGGTGTAATGCAATGTGTTTATGTGGTTTAAGGTTCAAAAAACACATTTTTGGAACACACTGATTTTTACAAAGCTCATCATTCTGAAAAGTGAAGTGTTCTCTGGCCAGCTATCCAGTGCGTTGTGATTGGCCGAATACCTCAAGTGTCAGGGAAACAGGTCAATTTAGCTCAAAGGGAATCAATTATAGTTTTATAGGGAATTTGAACAGAATCGCTGTTCCACGGCTGATCACGGAGTTGGCCAGCGATTCATTGAACGAGCCATGCAACATCAACTCTGTACATATTAAAATCCAAAATATAGTGAAAACACTATTAATTAACACAGTAACAAGAACGGCAGTTTAAGACATTAACTTGTAAGAACAAAACACAAGATAGGCCCACTTCTCTTTTCAATATAAATAAGACATTATTGGATAAATCTAAGACATGTAAACTAATCTAACACATGAACACACGCATTCACACATTCATACAAGTTGCCGGAAGAGAGAAAGTGAGGAAAAAATGAGTTTAAGGGAATGAAAATGTGAAATCCCAAGTTTATATCAATATGTGCAATTGCATAGACCTGAACAACCATCAATCACTTGATTAACCCTCGCACTGAGTTCCTCAATGAGGCTAAAATTTATATTAAATGCACCAGTTCAGCTAGAATCTGGAGGTACTTGCGTTGCCTTTGTGTTAAGGGATTCCCTTTTGTCGTCGTCGTTGTTGCTGATTGGCTGGAAGTTCAGTGGTTGTTCGAAGTGACGTCTTGGGAAGCCAATGGTTGGGTGTTGGCTGAAGATGCGGAGTTGTGGGCTGAAGTTTTGAGGTGGTCAGACTCGAGGTGAACTTTGAGACATGGCGTTGTGGCAAAACTTAACTCAGAACACGAAACTCTCAACAGAAAGAAAAGAAACTAAAGTAAAAGAATAAAAGGATGTAACAAGACTAGATGGTTTTTCTTCTCATCGTGGTTAGGTAGCAGCGGGCATGCAGGCCAAAGCACACTGGAACGGCGCTCAAAGAACGCAAAAAGTCATGGCAAAAAGCATGGCTAAGAGCAAAAAGCGGCGGCTAAAAGCAAAAGCTAAAAAGCATAATTTGACGGTGTCCTGAGTTTTTAAACCGGACAGTTGGACACATCCCAAATGGTGTCTTGACCAATTAGACATTGTCTTAGCTTGGGGTGTTGCTATGTTTCTCCTCCCAATACATAAATCAACACGTTATCTTATCAGTCACATGGTCCGAATTTTCCCGCTCTTGCAGAGTATATTTTTGGACATGATTTCTATAACAAGAATATGATACATTCAACAAAGAACTGATTGGAAGAAACGTTTCAAGCAAGAAGATTCAAACACACATACTAAACATGAATATGAACCCTTAACCTATTCAATAGTTATTAGAAAGACATACACAATGAGTGATTAGAACATTATAGACAAATGTGTGGGTTACATACATGCTATGAAATTATGCAATGGACTGATTTTCGTTTATAAGTCTTTTTAAGATGATTTTGGTGCATAAAAGACAGTTTCTGTGCCATTCTGTGGATGTGAGAATGTGTTCTGAGGAACAAAGATCAAAAGGGTTTAGAAGGAATTTCAGTCTGGTTCTTGTTCTCTAGGAGGGGGGAAAGTCAATCCAAAGAGCTTATGATCGTGATTACTATCATGGATTTACATGTGATGGTCATGCTGTGCATCTCTTTGACCATCAATCTGGGTTAATTGCCCCAAATTTGACAATCTCCTTCCTGAGTTGGGTTTATCAATGAGTGTTCCTTTGTGTTAATGTTGCAAGCTGTTCTGTGAAAGAGTTGGTTGGTTAGGCTTGCTTCAGACTGACTGGTGCTAGGATCTGATTTACGAACATCCTGTTGTCTTGGGCCTTAAATTGTCTGATTCACTCTGATACCCTACACAAGCGTGTGACCGAAAAGTTACGCCCCCTACCATATTTGGAAACACACAGCATCTTCACGACATGGCGGTGGCAACAATACTACAGCGAGAATTAAAAATTACGGCTTCTTTCTTTGCATTAACATTTTGGCGGTGTTATGTAAATCTTCCAACACAGTGATGTAGATTTGTGGGGGCATGTTTAAATGAGGCGTTTTATGCCAAGTTCACACTGCATTATTTTAGCCCGATTTTTCACTCGCCAACAGGTTTTGCGACATCGCCGACAAATGCCCGAAATCAGAGCCAAATCGGTGCTTGTTCACACGAGTGACAATCACGCAGTGTGAATTATCAAAGACGCGATCTGAGAGAATCGCCGATGCGTCGCCGACGCCCGTGAAATAGTTGGCATGCTAAATATCTGGACCTGTTGGCGATTCACAGTCCTGCTGTGTGAAATATGTTATAACTGAAAAATACATCGGTGATGACCTACAGCCAATGAGAGAGCATGATACAGGGCAGCGGGAAGTTCGAGGAGGGCTTTTTTTTTCTTTCTTTTTTATTAAGCAATTACTTATGTACAAACAAGGAGGCAATATCAGTACATTTTTGCATTAGAATGTACAGAACAGGTACAAGAAGATAAACATCTGTTATGTGAAACAGTGTTACGAATCCGGTCTATGAACTTCCGTTCACTCATCAACAGAGGTCACCCGCTCACCACATAGACTCTTGCACTACACTAACTGTTGCACTTCACCCCGGACTACAGTTCCCATCATCCATTGCACTGATTACACACACACAGCTGAATGCACTGATTACACATACACAGCTGAATCCAATCAGACACGCTTTATAAGCCTTGGACTTCCTCTTTGAGATTGCCGAGTATTGTTGTAGCATCTGTCACTGTGATAGCTACTTTACAGAGCCTGTCTTAATTTTACTTAGTCTAGTCAAAGTTAGAGTCTTGCCTGTTTTCCCATGGTTTTTGATTCACGTCTGTGTTTTGAATACCCCGTGTGCCTGGCCCTGTTTTGGATACTGTTTGCCCCAGCCCATTGCTCATGTTTACGGATTACTTCTTTTGTCAAGCCCTCTGGATATTGTTAGCCGCCGATCGACCACGCCCGTTTTGGATCTTTCTCTTGCCTTGCCCTCAATATACCTGCGTTTCCATCCACCAATTTTTATGCGCATTTTGGAATATCGCATAAAAAAATGCTGGATGGAAATGCCAAGATGCACATAAATTCTAAAAATGTGCATAAAAAACTTATGCGCATATTTGAGTAGGATAAATTTTTTTTATCTGGTAAGAAAAAAATGCGCATAAACTACGATGGAAACACAATTACCGAATAAATTCCTCCAAGCGCATCGAAAAAGTCATGTGACTTTGCGCTATGGGATAACTTGACGAACCAGCGGACCAATCTCATTCACAGCATCCATATGTTATGGTCATTCTGAAAAGCCTGAGCAAAGTCTGTCGTCAAAGTATTTCTGTATAATTGTCTTACACCACTGCGTTCCCA
>JAFVLL020010825.1:0-15199 GCA_021397915.2 Tor tambroides
TATTTATAGATAATTAAATAGGCTACTTCCGAAAGGTCATCTAAAATTACCATCACCCCCCCCCCCCCCCCCTCCCCTCCAAGCTAGAGTCCCCTCAGTGAATTTTGGCCATTTCCACCACTGCTTACACCCCAATTCATACCTTATTTATAAGTAAGAGATTGTTTTATTTGGAATTGGATTTGATTGAGGTGTTAAATACCCTTTTTTACTTTTACAGGCTGGTTATGACACAGTGGACTCTGTCAATTCCTTCACAATTCCAGCAGCCAGTGCCCCAGAACTCTCATCCAGCAGTAATATCGACGTGAACGGTCGCTGGTCTTTCCGTGTTGATGGTTCGCTAAACTGTAAGCCAAAGAGTTGCCTGTTTCTCTGCAGCACAATACTGAAATTTTTAAACATAGCCTTTTAAGTTGTGTGGTCTTTATTTGTGAATCACACTCATGGTCTTCGCGGTCAAAAGTGACCGGACACCTGAAATTGAACTTTTTTTTTCTTCAGTAAAATCAATCTAATATATTTTTGTTCAATAATATTTTTTCTTTTTATTTTGCATTTTGAGAGAATTTTATGATAATAATTAATATTTATGCAATAATTATTAGTAATTTTTCCCATTGAAAATAGTACAAAAATTTTTTTTTATTTATTATTTTTCAATTAATGCAGTATCTCAGATTAAAATAGAGATTAGGCCTTTAAAATTCTTTTTTTTTTGGAGGCAGATTAGCACCTCCTGGTGAGATCAAAGAAAGAAAGAAAAACATGTCATTTCATGGTGTAACCACTAGATGCCTGTATGGGAATCTATAGAGAGGCTTTTGAATTCCCTAGTTGTTTTTATACATAATTGTTTACTTTTATTAGGTTGTGGATTGAAATGTATATTAAGGCATTCTCAAAGACTACTTTTTGTCAAGGTTTATATTTTTTGTTGTTTTAAATGTTGATTTGAAATGCCAGTTTTTGAATTATTATTACTACAGTCAAACCTGAACACAGAAAGCATTTTGTTATACAAAACATTAAAATTCTATAAAAATGTAAAAAAAATAACCAGGAATGCTTTATCAGAGCTTAATCCTTCTTGGTCTGATCTGATTTCAACTTCTTATTTCAGTTTTCGGACTCATTTTGGCTATATGGTTATAGCCATACCAATTCATTTGAGTGTGTATAATTGTGTGTGTGTGTGTGTGTGTGTGTGAGTGTGTGTGTGTGTGTGAGGGGATGTGTCTGTTTTGCACTCCTGATGTTTTAGAGTGTAACCCCTTCCTTGTTGTCCACTTTTTTTTTTTTTTACTAAATTGTAGTTGAATTATTGATTTTATTTTACATAGTTGCTGTGTTACAGGCACACCAGTTCATAGGGGTGTGTGCGTGCGTGCGTGAGTGGGTGTGTTGATTTTGCATTCTAGATGTTTTAGAATTTCACCCCTTCATTGCTGCGCAATTTTTTTCTGCATCGTGGGGGGTTTGTAGATTGTACACACACAAATTTTTTTTACCATTTCCCATTCATTTCCTATGGTCGGTCATTTTTGACCGAAGACCGTGAGTGTGACTTTTTTTTTTTACGAGCACTTTGCTTTTTCGAATCATGCCCTCAATTTTTTTTTTTGTGTTCACATACCAAGTGCCATAAAAGTCAGCAAGTTTCGTGCCATTCCAATAAAGCTACGATTTTTAACATTTCAAAATGTAAAATTTTTCGGTCAAAAGTGACCAAAGACCGCACAATGACTTATGTTCATTTGGAAGATCTTAACAACTCATTGATGCTTCTACTTTTCCTAGTGCCGGCTAATTTCCTGCCGTTTGGGAATGGAGACATAGTCAATCCAGTTTCAGATGATGGAAGCTCTGATGCCATTTACTTACAGCAGCCTTTCAAATACTTTGGACGCACATACAATCAGATCTATGTAAGCAGTAGACCATTTCTTTTTGGTTAAAGATATTTTTTTCTTTTTATTACATCAGCAGTTAATTATGCTTCATTATTTTTCTACAGTTAAGAAACATTTCTCATGTTTAAGTGTACAGCTTGATGTTTTTAAATATGTTTTTAAAATGAATTATACTTTTAAGTGGGAACAAATAATTTTAAAGCAATCTCATCTGAAATTTAGGTGAACAACAATGGGCACCTGACATTTACTGAACCACTGTCTGCCTTCGTCCCTTATCTGAACGCTGGAATAGACATCATTGCTCCTCTGTGGACCGACCTTTACAATGTCAACGGTGGAACTATCTCCTACAGAGAGGACACAAGCAGTGCTGTACTGGCACAAGTCACTCAAGCTGTTAACCAGTATTTCCCTAACGTGCCTTTTACCGCTACATCAGCCTTTGTGGCCACCTGGGACAGTGTGCCGTACATCACTGGTGGAGGGGTAAGACCTCATCTCTGATCTCTGATGAATGCTCTCTGTGTGTTTTCGTCTCTAAATGTTGTCAATCGTTTTTTGTTATTATTGTTTTTATGAAGGAGGTTACTTTCCAAGTGGTTTTAGTCTCCAATGGTGACCGCTCTTTCATCCTGATCAACTATGGTGATATTGCAGAAACCTCACAAGCTTGGCTGGTGAGTGGAGTGAAGATCCTTAAACAATTTACAAATAGCAGAAATGAATAACAAGGACATACTTATGCCCTAATTAATAGCTTATTTATACACCAGAGGGTGTTTTATTTGGAAAAGGATTTGATTCAGCCTTTAAATACCCTTTTTTTTTTTTTTTTTTTTACTTTTACAGGCTGGTTATGACACAGTGGACTCTGTCAATTCCTTCACAATTCCAGCAGCCAGTGCCCCAGAACTCTCATCCAGCAGTAATATCGACGTGAACGGTCGCTGGTCTTTCCGTGTTGATACTTCTCCACACTGTAAGATAAAGAGTTGCCTGTTTCTCTGTCATATAACACTGAAACTTTTAACCAGTGCAATTTAAGAGCTTATGTTTTGTTGGAAGATCTAAACAATTCATTGACACATCTTTGTATTCTAGTGCCAGTTAATTTCCTGCCGTTTGGGGATGGAGACATAGTCAATCCCGTTTCAGATGATGGAAGCTCTGAAACCATTTACTTACAGCAGCCTTTCAAATACTTTGGACGCACATACAATCAGATCTATGTAAGCGTTGAACTATAACTTTTTGGTTGAAGATTTTTTTTTTTTGATTATATCATTTAATTAGGATTCAGCAT
The DNA here is from genome assembly GCA_021397915.2 of Tor tambroides. Taxonomy (NCBI): domain Eukaryota; kingdom Metazoa; phylum Chordata; class Actinopteri; order Cypriniformes; family Cyprinidae; genus Tor; species Tor tambroides. The sequence continues at coordinate 3,220 of JAFVLL020010825.1, forward strand.
TCTTCTTCAATTAATAGAGTTTTCTCATCTTCAAGTGTACAACTGGAGTTTTTTTTTTAAACCTCTTTCCAAAATGAATGACACTGTTGAGTGGTAGCCAGTAATTCTACAGCAATTTGTTCTGAATTTTAGGTGAACAACAATGGGCACCTGACATTTACTGAACCACTGTCAGCCTTCGTCCCTTATCTGAACGCTGGAATAGACATCATTGCTCCTCTGTGGACCGACCTTTACAATGTCAACGGTGGAACTATCTCCTACAGAGAGGACACAAGCAGTGCTGTACTGGCACAAGTCACTCAAGCTGTTAACCAGTATTTCCCAAACGTGCCTTTTACCGCTACATCAGCCTTTGTGGCCACTTGGGACCGAGTGCCGTACATCACTGGTGGAGGGGTAAGACCTCATCTCTGATCTTTGATGAATGCTCTCTGTGTGTTTTTGGTTCTAAAAGTTGTCAATTGTTTGTTGTTGTTTGAAGGAGGTTACTTTCCAAGTGGTTTTAGTCTCCAGTGGTGACCGCTCTTTCATCCTGATCAACTATGGTGATATTTCAGAAACATCACAAGTTTGGCTGGTGAGTGGAGTGAAGATCCTTACACAATTTACAAATAGCAGAAGTGAATAACAAGGACATACTTACCGTATGCCGTAATTCATAGTTTATTTATAAGCAAGAGGGTGTTTTATTTGGAAAATGATTTGATTCAGGCTTTAAATACCCTTTTTTTTTACTTTTACAGGCCGGTTATGACACAGTGGACTCTGTCAATTCTTTCACAATTCCAGCAGCCAGTGCTTCAGAACTCTCATCCAGCAGTAATATCGACGTGAACGGTCGCTGGTCTTTCCGTGTTGATGGTTCGCTAAACTGTAAGCTAAAGAGTTGCCTGTTTGTCTGCAGGGATGGGCAGTATTTCAGATACATGTATTTAACATATGCATTTGAAATACAAAATGCTATTTTGGATTCTGTGTTTTAAAGCCTTTGAAAAAAATCTAATGTCATTTGTATTTAAATATATTTTAGTTTAGTATTTTTGTATTTTCAAAATACATCAAATGCCAGTCGGCCTCTTTATTAGGCTGCTAATTTCCTGAATAAACTAGTTCAGGCCCCCAACCCCAACTTTCATGCACCTGAGCTGTAGCTGTACGACTCCATCTAGCATTGGGTGCGCAAATTTTATGCATTAAAGTGTCATGAAACCCTAAAACACATTTTTTGAGATATACGTTAACATATACGTATAGGTTGCACATCAGTGAAAAAAATAATAGCGCTCATTATGTCTATTAGTGCTTATTTTCACGGCGTGAATGCGCACATATCATGTCTTCTTCAAATAAAAGATGCACAAATAAGGGCACTGATACAGTGGTACGTCTGATCATGAAAGCGATGACACAACGGATTGTTGTGATACACAGCAAACAATGATATAGACCGAAAATTCAAAGAAGAGTAAACTAAAAGTAACTATGTGTTTTATCTTTATGTTTTAAACTGATGTGTGTCATATATTCTAGGACTGTAGTGCTGGTAAACGTGAAAATTAGAGCTGTCAAACGAGCATCGCGATTAATCGCATCCAAAATAAAAAAATTTTGTTTACATAATATATGAGTGTGTACTGTGTATATTTATTATGTATATATACGTACAAACACATGCTTGTATATATTTAAGAAAAATATGTTATGTTTATATATTACATATATTTATATAGAATATAAAATATAATCATATAAAATATATAAATGTATATACATGTACATATTTTCAAAATATATACTGAATGTTGTGAGTATTTATATATACATAATAAATAAACACAGTACACATACATATATTATGTAAACAAAAACTTTCATTTTGGATGTGATTAATCGTGATTGTTTGACAGCACTAGTGAAAATATTAATAGAACTTTTAAATGTTCTTCATTTTTTCATATAGACCAGTATCTCTGCTTATTTATTTCAAATAATTTATCAAAACATTTTATTTGTGCATGATAGTTGTTAGTAGTCTCTAATGATAACATTTTGAGAGTTCATTATTATTATTTTTATTATTATTATATTTTTAAAATGTCAATGTGGCATCTATCTCCGTTGTTGTTTGTTTTTTCTTTCTTTCTCTGCTCATATTTTAATATTCATTTGTCTGTATAATGAGTGTGTTGTAGGTCTGCGCTTTATTGGTTCTTTTCTCCCCTCTTCCCACCCTCTTCACTCCCACTTTTCCGCAGCTTTACACGCCCATTTCTTGAGTTTCTTTTAAATCTGAGGTGTGAACAACCAGTGCTAAAACGGGGGTTTCATGACACTTTAATAAGAAAGAGGATAAGGTGAGGACATCATGGTTGATTCTTGTTGATTAAAGGGTTAGTTCACCCAAAAATGAAAATTAGCCTGTGTTTTAGTCACCCTCGAGGCATCTTAGGTGACTTTCTTCTTTCAGACGAATCCAATCGGAGTTATATTAAAAATTGTCCTGGTTATTCCAAGCGTTATCATTGCAGTAGGCAGGTGTTTTTTTCCGACAGTCCAAAACACGTCAAATAAAGCACGCACATCCATAATAAAACATGCCTCACACGGCTCCGGGGGGTGAATAAAGGCCTCCTGTAGTGAATCCATGCATCTTTGTAAGAAAAATATCCATATTTCAAACGTAATAAACACTCCTCTCTCACTTAATCTGACTTTGGTAAGCAGAAGCCGTTCCAGCGGATGACGTAGGATGTCGGCGTTGTGGGATTAGGTTTGAACGCAGAGAGAGACCAAAACAAAACGCCAGTCAGGAATTAGAAGTACAAACCGAGGATTTGTAAAGAAAAATGTTGGAGGATTTCGATATAAGCCAAGAGGAGACTGGTTTTCCTTTGCTAAAGTAAGGAAACTTAGCTTCCTTTGCTCCCGTAAACAAACTCACGAGACTAGGCTTCTGCATACGACAGTCAGCAGAAGTGAGAGAAAAGTGTTTATGACGTTTGAAATATGGATATTTTTCTTACAAAAAATGCATGGATTCACTACAGGAGACCTTTATTCACACCCCGGAGCCATGAGAGGCACGTTTTATTATGGATGTGCGCACTTTATTTGACGTGTTTTGGACTGTTAAACAGAAACACCCACCCACAGCAATGATAACGCTTGGAATAACCAGGACAATTTTTAATATAACTCCGATTGGATTCGTCTGAAAGAAGAAAGTCATACACACCTAGGGGATGCCTCGAGGGTGAGTAAAAGACAGGCTAATTTCCATTTTTGGGTGAACTAACACTTTAAGGTTAAAATGCAACATCATTCAGATTTGCCTTCAGTTAACATGAAGGAATAAAAGAGCACTGGCAAGGGGAAATATAGCATTATTCAATCAGTCTTGATAGTACATCAGTTTTTGGTTTCATCAACTAGCTAGTCAATTGTGTTTACACATTACTGCTTGCTAAATCTGGGTGATAACATATATACTGTAAATATAAATTGGCTATGATATAAAGTGTGAATTTATTTAACGTTTTCTACTAGGGATGTTCACTCCGGTTATTTTTCCTAACCAACAACCGACGCTTGTTAATCGATTATTAACCGTTAACCGACATTATTTTAAATTAGAACCAAATTAAATTAGAAAGAATAAGTGTCTGTGACCCGTTAAAAATACTAACATTTGTTTTCTGGGGATTAATTTTACATGCGCAAAAAGCAGCAAACAACAGAACATGAAGATTCACATGATCATCATAGCTATCACATCACGCACCTGCAGCGCAGCTACTGTGAGGAGAAAAACAATAAAGCTAGATGCTATATAACGAATAAATGAAGCTGCTAGGAAATGTATTTTCACTTAAATAATAATTGAAAATGAAAGAAAAAACTGTGCAACAAGTAGCCTATGCAGGTTTCAAGTTCATTTTTTATTAGCGAGAAAGGAAAAGAGCGGCAGAAAGCGGCGTCTATTTTTTTAGGCTTATTTTAAAAGCAAGATTTGTTTTTATTGGCAGGAAAAAAATCAAAAATTGAGTGCGTGGCGCTAGCATGCAACAGCACACAGTTAAACTTTCTACTTTGACAATACAGCCTGTTCATTATCATAATAAAAACAATCAGTCAAACATATTGAAAAAAACACATACTCAGTTTAAATATGTAGTAAAATCTGTACCGTTAGCGTTATCACCGTACTGCCGTGAAGTTATGCAAAACCTTTTACATTTTACGTGGATATTGGAATTTCAGTGAAGAACTACATAAAGGTAAATAGTATTTTTGGCATTAAATACATCGCGAATACAAACATTTGATTTTATTATGTGAACTAGACATTGGTTTCAGTTTAAGTTTTAGCCTAAATGGTCGTTTTAGTTTGTCGTTTATGCTTCTTCTTACATTTTTAATTCTTGTTCTTTTCTAAATAGCCTACTGTTAATTGAAAGGATTTGTTGTGGAGTGAGGGGGAACTAAAATAGCCTAGCTATGTTTACAGTGTTTATTATAATGTTTGTAATTTGCATCGGCCTATTTCTGAATTAAATAATAAAATGCGACGTATAGGCGATTATTTTCTCTCTCTCTCTCTCTCTCTCTAAAAAACATATTTTTGTATATGCGTAGCTTATTTTAACCATGCAGCAAACCTTTTAAAATATTTTGATAAATTACTGAAAAAAATAAATAAGTGACTTTAAACCGTTTAACTGATTGTATTAACCGGTCAAAATTCTTATCGGTCGGTTAACGGTTAAAATGAACATCCCTATTTTCTACTTTCATTTATATATTGTAGTATGCAAATATATCTGTGCATCTTTTAGTGGGCAGGAGTTATTGAGTTATTAAAAGTGCAATATGACACAAAAGAGAACTGGCATGCAGTGTTTGCACAAGAAGCTTTCTTTTTGCAGCTAAATGGTCAAATATACACATAAATATGTCAAAATCTGACTATTCACGTAAACACAGCCAGTTTGTGACTTATTTACTTTTGATACATTTCAGCTGAGGTATTTTGTACTTTTATTTTAAATACATTTTCATGCCCATCTCTGTTTGTATGCAACATGATACTGAATCTTTTAACTAGTGCCTTTTAAGAGCTTATGTTCCTTTGGAAGATCTAAGCAATTCATTGAGGCTTTTACTTGTCCTAGTGCTGGCTAATTTCCTGCCGTTTGAGGATGGAGACATAGTCAATCCTGTTTCAGATGATGGAAGCTCTGATGCCATTGTCTTGCAGCAGCCTTTCAAATACTTTGGACGTACATACAATCAGATCTATGTAAGCAATTGGACTGTTGTTTTGGTTGAAGATATTTTTCTTATTATTACATAATCAGTTGCTTATTGTCATTATTATTATTATTTTTTGTTTTGTTTTTTTAAGTTTTCTCATTTTTAGTTTTTTTCCCCTCATGTTAAAGGGTAATACTAGATGGCTTTAAAGCTCTTTGCAAAATGAATAATACTTTTGAGTGGTAGCAGGTAATTCTACAGCAATTTGTTCTGAATTTTAGGTGAACAACAATGGTCACCTGACGTTTACTGGACCCCTGTCAGCCTACGTCCCTTATCTGAACACTGGAATAGACATCATTGCTCCTCTGTGGACTGACCTTTACAATGTCAATGGTGGAACTATCTCCTACAGAGAGGACACAAGCAGTGCTGTACTGGCACAAGTCACTCAAGCTGTTAACCAGTATTTCCCCAACGTGCCTTTTACCGCTACATCAGCCTTTGTGGCCACCTGGGACAGTGTGCCGTACATCACTGGTGGAGGGGTAAGACCTCATCTCTGATTTTTGATAAATGCTCAATGTGGGTTTTCTGTTCTGAAATGTATGTTGAAATCTTTTTTGTTGATGTTTTCTGAAGGTGGTTACTTTCCAAGTGGTTTTAGTTTCCAATGGTGACCACTCCTTCATCCTAATCAACTATGGTGATATTGCACAAACAGGACAAGTTTGGCTGGTGAGTGGAGTGAAGATCCTTACACAGTTTACATATAGCAGAAATGAATGACAAGGAATTGCTTATGCGGAATTCATAACTTAATTATATGTTTTATTTGAAATACAATTTAATTGAGGTTTTAAATACTTCTTTTTACTTTTACAGGCTGGTTATGACACAGTGGACTCTGTCAATTCTTTCACAATTCCAGCAGCCAGTGCCCCAGAACTCTCATCCAGCAGTAATATCGACGTGAACGGTCGCTGGTCTTTCCGTGTTGATGGTTCGGCAAACTGTAAGCTGTAAACGGTTTTCTCCGTTTTAACTTATTGTTTTCATTGTGTAAATACAATGGTTATAATGTTCAGCCATTCTGATGACATGACATTAACTCGTATGGTTAGGTCAAGATCCCAATCGGTGCATGCTTTCATTTTTTTATGTTTCAATTGTCTTCTTTTCTGTTTTAGTTTGTGATACTTGCACTGAAAATGAGGCTTGTCAGGAAAGAGGTGGTATTTTTGGTTGTGTTTGCTTGGATGGACAGAGGCCAAATCCTGAAAACTTTGGTAAGTGAAGAGTTCAGTTGCAAAAACAGATAACTCCATTTTTTTATTTTCGTAAATCATGTTTTTTATTGTGCATTCCAAGTAATGTTAATCAAACTGCAGTTGGCTTGTTTTGATTAAGTAATAATACCTCAGACAAATACAGGTAACTTAAGTTCTCTCTCTCAGCTTTTGTAATTACAAAAGTTCATTGAAAGGATGTTTTTTATATATTAAAAATTTGTTTTTTAGCAAAAGCAGATAACTCCACATTATATGTTTCAGAGTTAAACAAAAACACTCGATTAATCTTTGTAATCTCCTCAGATGACAATGTAGACGCCTGACAAATTAGCTTTTCCCTAACCACTGTAACGTGCTGCTCTAGCAAGGTCCTGTGAAAAAGTTTCAGCTTTGATTTTCCTTTTACACCCTGAAGAAGATATCATGGGTTCGGGTTCAACATGTTCGTCGAAATTATCAATCCTCGACTACAGCTAGTGCGTCTTTTTAAAGTGACTAGCAGCCTTGTCACCTGACGTGAATACAGCAGGCTGATTCGCTAAAAAGGACTTATCGGCTTAGGCACACTTAGGCACTAATCATACAAGCCTTAACAATGGTGAACAAAGTCAATAAAACTACAGCAAAAATAAAAACAGAATTTAGTACGACAAGAATGAACAAAGTGGTGTTGATGAGTTTGAAAAAACAGAGCAAACATAAAGAGAAAATGTGATCTGTATTATTATGGCTCACTGTATGAAGTACACAGTATACAGTAGACTTTTCTAAAAGAGTGTCAGTGTGCTCTGTTAGCACATTAGTATACAGCATGTTATTAGCGTGCTATAACACTCCCAGAGAAGATGTGTCTTCATGTGTCTTATAGATGAGAAAATAATATCCCCAAAGTTTTAATCAGATCTCAGAGCTGTTAGCCCCATGTGCAGCACTTCGATGTATAGCATGGTTCAAGCATTGTCCAAGTTCAAGTCCAAGCCACTACCCTATTGTCCTATAGAAATAAAAGCAAAAGTGCCCCCCCCAAAAAAAATCTTAATAATAATTGTTCTTTTTTTGAATCCTTTTTTAATTTATTATTATATTTGTTTAGATGCTGAGGAGTACTGTGCTAGCAGCACTGGCTCCTTATCTCTATCCCGCTGCCAGCTCTTCGAATCTGGTTTTTCTCCTGAGACCCTTCACCTAAATGACCCAAGCTGCAGAGGCACCCTTGAGGATGGCAGACTTGTGTTTAATTTTGACAACGAAGACCACATATGTGGTACCACTCTGACAGTAATTATCTTTCAATGTTTGTTTCATCACTAGAGCTGTATAGATATAAGTTGACCTGTATCTTGAGATTTGTTCATGTCCTCATAGAACAACAGGACTCACTTCATCTACCAAAACGCCATTCAGTCTAATTTGAGAAGCAGTGCTCAGAGCATCATTTCAAGAGCAAGATGGATGAATATTACATTTTTTTGTGCATATCCTCTGATCCAGACCCTATCTATGCCCATGGGTATCCGAGCTGAAGGCGGGTAAGGCCACTCAGTACCTTCTGAATACGAGTGTGCAATACTGTGATTTTGGTAAATCTTCATGTTTTTAACCGTTTGGAATGACATTCAATTTCCAACATTTAACATCCTTTAGAACATGACAGATGCTGCTTATTACATACTCGAAATAATAACATCAGTTATCTCATTTTGGACTTGACAGAGAATTTCCACCTGATGCAACATGAGTTTAGGGTTTTGATTAAGGATACAGTGGTTATAGTAAGTCTGCTATTCAGTTTATTTTCTGTTGTGACACTGCCTAAGGCTCAAGGCTGGTAAGCGAAAGGTTGGTGGAATGAGTCTAGTAAGGCATGAGCCATGAGCTATCAATGAAAGCTATCACATTACCAATAATTATGTCATGGTTGATGATATTTTACATTTTTGCCCACAGTGCGATAATTCAGGAGATTCCTGGCCAGGGTACATACCAGATCCGCATGATTCCCTACCATGATGCACAGTTTACTAGCCCATATGAAGGAGAAGTGGAAATACAAGTGAACCAGCAGATGTATGTGGCTGTTGAGGTGGAAGGAGTGGATGTAAATCAAATCGCAACAGTTCTTGACAACTGCTGGGCAACACCTGTTAATGATATTGATCATGATATTCGTTGGAGTCTAATCATTAGAGAGTGAGTGGTCTTGATGTTTTCATGGTTAATTGACCACATTTTTTGAGCGAGTACAACAAAACTGTTTGATCATGTCATGCAACAATTTTCCCTCTATTGCCTTCCTTTCTAAAACTCTCTTCCCTTCCTAGATGCCCCAACCCTCAAGATGGCACAGTGGAGGTCCTTCAGAATGGTAATGGTACAACAAGCCATTTCTCCTTCAGGATGTTCACCTTCTCAGGAAGCTCTGACCGCATCTTCCTGCACTGTCAAGTCCATCTCTGCCTTGTAAAGAATGGCAGATGTGCACAGGTATGTTTGGACAGTAAATTTGAGTGGACCACTCATTGCTTTGAAAGTAACATTCAAGTAAAGACGACTTTTGGTCCCAGGTTATAAAAGGTAGCCTTAACTACTATGTACTTACATTTAAATGAATCATTCGATACAATGCACTTATTGTGTACATGCATGTTTTACATTGTACTTATTTTTGTAAGTACCTGCATGTAATTACATCTGTAATTAATTTCTGTAATTAAATTTATAATTAAACTGTTGACCCATCCCTTACACCTACCCATACCACCAAACCTGTCCCTAACCTTACCCATATCCCACCTCAATAGCAGCAAAGGTGTTTTACAATACAATTTGAACACCATAAGTACACTGTACTTATTCTGATATAAGTACATAGTAGTTAAGGACACCTAATATAAAGTGGGGCCGAAATGTTTATGACAGATCTTTCTAAAAGAAAACACATTCAGCAGCCTTTGCATTGTAGAAAGCATGTATTTAATGATAAATGTATTTTCTTGTCTGTCATCTTCAGTCATGTGAGGTTGGACACAGACGTAGAAGGCGCAGATCTTTGGACTTCCAACACTCTGCGGCGATCACCATGGGTCTTTAAGAAAGCTCGGCAACTCTGATGAGTGAAAGATCCTGCATTAAGATCCTGCTTTTCTATCAAAATACTCTGTGCGAATGATAAAGAAATGTAAATGTTTTGAAAGCACCTCCTTGTCTTTAAAGATCTACATGTGAAACAATGATATTTGCGGACATTTAAATAAAAATATCACTCATGAAAAAGGACTTTGGAAAAACTACTAAATCTAACCAAGGCACTACAAATTAATTCATTAATGCCTGTGCATTAATTAATGCAGAGCAAAATAGAAATCTCGGTAATCTGTATACTTTTGTTGTTTCAATGTTATAGTGGAAGTGTTTTCAAAAGATTATATACAAAACTAAATTCTTCTACATTCTTGGATCAATATGACAAATTGGAGATGAATGTAATTAAATAACTAAAGTGTCTGTCTTTCTCTTTGTTCGAGGAGTTATATTGGAAAACAATGTAGCAGACTATCCTTGAATAAACCTGCTTAGCAATGAAAAAGACTTTGTGATATTTTGTGGGGGTTTTTTGTTTGTTTGTTTGTTTGTTTTTTGCTAACAGAGTGTATAGTATAGCAGAGAAAGAACATAGAGGTAATGCAACTATTCCTAAACTGTAACACTGGTAGTTTAGATAAGAACAAATCTTATTCACTGTGTTAGTCTGGTGAGTGTTCCCCAAAACCATAATTAGCCATCTATGGTTGCAAGTGCTGCCATTAACAACATATTTCAATTTTCAACTATTATTGTTTCCTGAATCCAATAACTGTTGTTCTTTCCCGACTTAACCACTTGAAGTGTGGATTCAAGACATGGCTAAATAATATAATATAATATAAAATAATATAATATATGTGACCCTGGACCACAAAACCAGTCATAAGGGTCAATTTTTTTTAATTGAAATTTACACATCATCTGAAAGCTGAATAAATAAGCCATTCCATTGATGCATGGTTTGTTAGGATAGGACAATATTTGGCTGATACACAACTATTTGAAAATCTGGAATCTGAGAGTGCAACAATAACAAAAAAATCTAAATATTGAAAAAAAAAAAAAAAAACGCCTTTAAAGTTGTCCAAATGAAGTTCTTAGCAATGCATATTACTAATCAAAAATTACATTTTGATATATTCACGGTAGGAAATTTACAAAATATCTTCATGGAACCTGAGCTTTACATAATATCCTAATGATTTTTGGCATAAAAGAAAAAGATAATGTATTGTTGGCTATTGCTAAAAATATAGCCATGCTACTTAAGACTAGTTTTGTGGGCCAGGGTCACATATGAGCAATATCTCACATGTAGCACTTCTGAAACAGAGCCATATTGCATGGCTATGAGTGTGATATTGCGTTTATACAACAGTTCAATGGCACAAGTATGTAAATAAAGAGACAACTATGTAGTGTCTTAAAAAAATATTTTGTGTGTGGAACTGCTTCCTTCTGCCTCAGATTTAAGCTGCTCATGTTGTTATGAAAATATTTGCATATTGTAATGCTTGGGTAAGATCACATAACATTTGAACAGCCTTCGGTCTGTGCCCCCTTTATTTTCTTGCTCGTTTCATCACTTCCACTTTAAATCAGTTTGCCTGATTCAACATGTTGAATCAGGCAAACTGCTGCCAACATGAGCCCGTTGAGCGCTGACGTGAGGAACACACCAAACAAACTAGCCCGACAGACACTCACCAATGGCCCAATGTTGGTCGATGGCTGACCGTTGGCTTGATGTGCCACAGCTGTAACAGATTAGCCAAAGCCTCTGTTACTAATTTGAAAATGTCACACAAACTAGGAACAAATGAATGCCGAGTTGCTTCATTGAAGTTAAAAGCTTACTGTTATAAGTAGAGTATTATGAGAGGGAGATCAATTGAGCGAGTGTGATTACATGCATCTGATACAGCAGGGGTCCGCAAGATCCACTTTCCTGCAGAGATTATCTCCAACCTGGAATAAACAGACCTACCTGCAACTTTATAGTAATCCTGAAGACCTTGATTAACTTGTTCAGGTGTATCTGATTAGGATTCAAGCTAAACTCTGCAGGAAAGTGGATCTCAAGGTTCAGAGTTGAGGACCCCTGCACTGAAAAAAAGGAAAAGCAGTTTTACTGAATTCACTTAAACAATACACTTACAGTCTACTTAATAAATTTATGTTTGAGATGCAAACATAATTTTATTGTGTAAAGTCTAAATGAAATTCAACACAGTCATCAAAACATGATATAATCACTTTGCAAGAAAATGTTCAAATTGATTCAGATTTCCAACAAATGGTGTTCACGTAAAATGATTTTTTTCTGCTGTTTGATTTACTTAATTAAA
>JAFVLL020010826.1:0-13623 GCA_021397915.2 Tor tambroides
CTATTATGGGTAATGAAAGGTTCATATTTTGGTTTTGGGAGTCCCCAACAACAGGTTGACATGCATGCAAGATCAAAAAACACTTTCATTGTCTTATATTATGCATTCATTTTTACCTTATTTGCTCAACGACTGCCAAACGTTTCGTTTAACGATTCATTTTTCCAAACCCCTCCTTTGTGTGATGCTAATCTGCAGTGATTGGTCGATCGGTCTCATTTTCATTTCATCATGCCTGTAACGCCTGATAAAGCAGCGTTTGTGAGCGCAGTGCTGCTTTGTGTACAACGTTACCGGGGAAACAGCTATTTTTACTGCTCCAAAAGCTGCACCTAGTGGCAAAGAATGAATTTGCATTTTCATTCAGACCAACGCAAAAAGACCAACAAGTGGGCGGGCTTGAGATTCATTTTAAAAACGACTCATTTCAATGATTCAGAGTTGACTCGTTCTTTTGAGAGATAATAACTTTATACACGGTGCACTTTCAGATTTAAAACTTTGCAGGATGTTTTCATTCAGTTAGAGCTGTGTTACACACTGCATAAAAGGTCATTTTCAAAAATCCATAATAGGGGCACTTTAAGCACATATTAATGCCTTATTCTACATAACCTTATTCTACATCCCTAATCCTACCCAATACCTAAACTTAACAACTACCTTACTAACTATTAATAAGCAGCAAATTAGGAATTTATTGAGGGAAAAGTCATAGTTAATAGTGAATAAGTTTTGCCTATTCTAAAGTGTTACCCACAACATTTGTGAATATATCCAAAGCTAAATTCTATGACGCAGTAGGGTTTTTAGAAAGGAAAATTTAAAAGAGGACGAGGGAAAAAAGAAGAATTAATTAGAATCAATAAATTATGAATAATTTAGTGATAATATGCAATTATGTAATCCATAAAATAACTAATCTGATTATGAGCATTTTAAAATGTAAAATACTCTAATTACAAGTATTTATTTTTTGGAATCTGATTACATAATCAGTTACTACCCAGCACTATGAAAAAACATCTGTCATCTAAGCATTCTATACCATTCAATGTCATGGTCACCGCCATCAGGAAAACCAGCTGACCAAGCGATCTATAAAGAAATCCATAATCGATAGTGTTGCTTGAGAACAAGTAACCTTCACTGACAACAAAAATCCCTGTCAGCAATATATGGATCAATTCAAAGACAGCAGGCTGATCGATGTGTCATATACTTTGGAACCACAAAAAGGCAGTCAACTGCACTCATCAATCTCTAATCAAGCATGTGCTCACGCTAATTGCGCTACAAGTCGCTGTCAGCGCGACTGACCACTTGTGTGTCATTATAAGGGAGTTCAATGGAGGCCAGGCAAAGAACGAATGTCGGCTCTTTTCTTTCATAAACACCACGGCAACAAAGAAACAATAAGATGAATGTGCTATTAGACAGTCTGATATTTCTTTTGACACGTTTTTGACCAAGCATCATGTAGAACGGTTGCCAGGTATTCCCATTTTCAATCACCATGTCAGCCTCTCTATCTCTAGCCTTGGTTGAGTTCAAGCCGCCCTGCTACACAGATGCACCTTGGCAGCTGGGTAGTTATCTGAGACTGCCCCAGGTGGTTGGTTGCTAGGTTTCCAGACGTGCCCAGGAGATGGAAGCGAGGTCTTGCTTTTGCTTTCTCACTCTTTTCTTGCCTTTTCTCTCTCTAGTACCATCACCTAGAAGCTTTGTTCATTTAGGCTCTGAAAAAAACGCTACAAAGAAAGCCTTGATTGCCACATACTGAAATGATATGCAAAAAATCAACACAACAGTGCAGATACTATGGAAGCTTGTTTCCACCACTGAATAAAAAAGGTCACAGTGACTTTTTAGACATAAACTAAGGCCCCGTCCACACGAAGACGCGTTTAGCTGTATACGTAAAAATTTTGTATCATATCAGCATTTCGTCCAGACAGATCTGACGCTTTGGGAGCCTGAAACCGCTATTTTTTGAAACCAGGTCCCAGAGTGGATGAATCTGAAAACGACACCTTTGCGTTTTCGTGTGTACAGCCAATCTGTGTATTTTGTGAAACGATGATGTCATCACCCCACGTCGATGATGTCACACCCCACGGGTTTGTATACAGCGCACAAGGTTTATGTGCAAGTCTTCTTCTTCATTTTTAGTGTATCTCTGTGGCAGAATTACAGTGGCACATACTGATCTGCATGTATACTACATCGTTTTGAGTCGGTTTCAGTGGTTTCATGTGTACGCAGATATTTCTTAAGACAACGCTGTGTTTACAGAAGAACGAGGAAAAAGAAAAAGATCAGATAGGGAAACTTCTGGATTCTTGTGGATGAGCCCTAAGAAATTTTAAACTAAGAAACTAAACTTTTTTGAGGAAGCAGCACTGGTCCGATCGTTCAGATAGCTAATTATAGTTTTAGGTGGGCTGAGAGGACAGATGGGGGGCTGAAGCCCACCTTATAAGTGTCTAGAACCACCCCTGCTCAACCCTCACCCCCATTTCTAGCTTGTTTTTGTAACCGATTATAAAAGTGGCAAAAGTTCAAAACTACAATTAAAATGAAAAGGTAGTAGGCAGTATGCAGTACTGTGCAGTATATACTAAACAGAACACTAGAATCACATTTCAAGTACTGAATTATGTTCCCCAAACAGTATATTACATCAGTATTGACAAAATGTCAACATTTCCCACCATGCAGGCATAAATGGTCTGTATGCTGACAGGTTTATCACAGGTTTTGTCATATAAGGGATCGCTTTTGCGGCTTTTTGAAAGGAGAGAACTATATGTTCCCAGATGGGCAGTGACATTTCACCAGCACAAAGCTCACAGGCATCAGTGATGCAATGAACAAAAGCATATTGTGTGGTGATGGCACCCTATGGCCAGTTGGGGGAAAAAAAATGTTAGAAAGTCATGGCATAAGAGGAAGGATAGAAAAAATAAGGGCAGTAATGATTTACTGTAAGTGTCCAGTACTGTAACCATGCACAAACCACATGTTAATATAAAACCAGTTGTGAATGTATTGCTCCCTTAAACTAGCTATTTTAATGATTCTGTTGGACCAATTCACAAAATAAATGTTTGTGATTACTTTAAAGTCCAATTCTCACTATTAACAAACCATTAACAATGGCTTTTGCCTCAATAAACTCCTAATTTGCTGCTTATTAATAGTTAGTAAGGTAGTTGTTAAGTTTAGGTATTGGGTAAGATTAGGGATGTAGAATGTGGTCATGCAGAATATGTGCTTTACTAATAAATAGCCAATATGTTAATAGTAGGCTAATAAGCAACTAGTTAATAGTCAGAATTGGTTCCTATACGAAAGTGTTACTTTTTCAGTGTAACAGTACTAAAGAATCTCTATAACAGTGGTAAAGTATCTCTGTAATATCCACTCGTAGGTGGATTTTTATTAAAATTGTAAATGCAACAGTTATGTAATACTTTCAAAATGTTGGTGCCAGACTGACGAGATCTGCTGCCAACCAATAACGTGAGTTTGTGGTGTGTCTGTTTGTTTGACTGACCAATGGCGAGCAAGGGGTGTGTTTAGAAAACCTGTTTGGAAAACACTGCAGTTGTAACTGTACAAGAGAACTTTGTTTGTCAGTAAATAGGTAAATGACATGTTGGGTAAATAAAAACACAACATTTGGATCCCCTCCTGGGAAGTTTGTACTTATAAACTGGAAAGTCGTAATTACGATGTCAGATGCATTTAAATCACTTTGGTCGGTTTGGCTGTAAGCTAAATTGTTAAGCCTATATATTCTACCTCAATTGTTTTGTAATAGACCCTTTTTGCGGCGACGTCACAATTATGTCACCGCGCTAGCTGGAGGCAAAACAAAGCGAAAACTGGAGGCGGCCAATTCAAACCAGCACAGATTCAACTACATAAGGCATCAATTTGAAATTTTATCGCATACCTGCTGCCACTTCCAGACAAAAAATCCGACGACAGCTGTGGTTAAACGCGATAAAACGAGCGGACTGAACAGAAACGATCGTCAAAAATGCTTGTGTTTGCAGCGCACACTTCTTATCAGAAAAAGTTAAATAAAGTATTGTCTTTTGTTGTTATGGATTATGGTTTGTGTTAACACGTCTAAAGATTTCTTATGCATCTCACGACATGCAAGAGTATGTCGTGTATGAAATAATGTCAGTGCATGTGTCTAAAACAAACTGACGATTTATATGCTTAATCATCTGTAATTGTATATACATTGTTGTAATTGATTGTGGCTGGAATTTTTAAGAACTTGGTAAGAAAGAATAATCAAATACATAAAGTTCAAATTAGCAGTTTCTGGAATTTTTATGTCTAGAAAATAATCACATCTTTAAATATACTATATGTAATGTAAAGATACTGTAATGTCACTGTAAACTATCGTTTACAGGAGAAATAACTATGTGTTCATTACATACATCTTCAAATAATATATCCATCACATTGAATGTTTCACTTTTTTTCACTCAGTTCTGGTTTCATCTTTTAAAGTTAATTTTTTCAAATAACAATCGCGGCCCCAGACAGTGAGTGACCTTACATATGCAGGTAAAATCTGATTTTTTTTTTTACATTTCAAATTACAGCAAGGTTTTTTTTTTTTTACTTTTAACTCTGTAAAATTAATCATGCAGATTAGCTAATTTTATTGTAAAAACAACAATCATTTCATACTTCATTTTGTTTTTTTAGAAAAGTAACAGCTCCTCCTTATGATATAATTTATCATTATTCATGCTGGATGATTTTCACAGAAAACGTACCTCTGGGAACTTTTTCGCAAGATGCGAAATACGTACCAATAAGTACATATCACTGCAGTTTCCAACAGAAATGAACACTAGAGGCGGTAAAACATCGAGCACTTGTAATCGTTTTCATACAGATCACAGCTCCATATGTTTTGCTTTCCAGACATAACAAGCTTGCTCGGTAGCTCAGCCGGCACGGAATTGGACTTAGGATGCGGAATTCTTGAGTATGAATCCCTTGAAAAAACAGGACTCACAATAAAAGAGCTGAAAGATTGAAAACAAAAACAGATTTTGCATTTTTTCCATCACATTCGCTTTTGTTCATACTATCAGGTAAGTTTAGTTGTAGTGCAGATGGTAAGTTTTTAAAATGGTTTTAAAATGTCACAGAGCATTAGACTTATAACGCCACTCAATTGACATTTCAAGTCAGAACTGCGGTGACACGTACAAAACCAACGTCACATAAAAGGTACCATATGTACATTCATCTTTTCCGGGGAAAAAAACGAACACTCTCTTAGCGCCACCCAGTGGACATTTCACATTGAATATGTCACAAAACGTACATGGCGGTACATATTTTGCGTCTTGCGAAAAAGTTCCCAGAGGTACGTTTTCATCATAAGACCAGGTTGCGAGATACGGTTAGGGGTTTGTAGGCATTAGCAGTAGTGATTTTTGCTGTAACAAACACCACTTTTACTATAAAAATGAAATGCATTATTGTGTGTGGAGAAACGTTTGAGTGATGAATTAATAGGACTTTCTAGTGCTATTTAAATGAGCCCCCACATAAGCTCAATCAAACAGTCGAACAGTTATTATCTTCTACGGTACAGACTTTTCTTATTTTCCATATTCTAACTAATTACAGCTGGGAATTACCTATTCATCTATATCTCCCCAAAAGCCTCAAGCATGGGTACAATCCATGCGACCCCGAGAATACTTTTTCCTAATTATGTAGAAGCAAGGCTCTTTATTTGTTAAAGTCGGAAGAAGTTTGCTGACAACTGCAGCAGCCTAGAATATGATCGAGCTTCTGCTGTACTGCGACTTTCATTTAATATTAATAAGCTGAGCAAAATCCTAAAGGAGAATAGATGTCTTTTCTCTCTCTTTTTTCTTTTACACCTCGTCCATCTCCTTTTTAATTACAGATATGCTGTGAAATTTGAGACAATATCTCCTAATACTAACACAGTTGTGAGAGAAGAATACTGGCATAACTCATAATCACCACAATATCATATACATATTTAGGTGATTCACTAGTTGGGGACACTTGGCTACTTGAAATCTTGAAAAATTAACCTTCGGTTTTCGAAAACTCTGTTTCAGAGTAAATCTGATCTGATTGTGGCCTGATCTGATCGTTTTGGAGAAAAAGTTGGATCAGCTTTGGGTTTGCTAACACAAGAAGTTAACGAGCATTCAATTAACTGTTTTAATTAGTGAATACTAAATTATTTGGTAACAACACTTTATAAAGTTACTCTCAAATACTGGTATTTCTTTCATGAAATGATTTATAGACATACAAACCTAAATAAACAAGATAAAGTCATAAGAAAAAAAAAATCAAGACTGACGACAGAGCAGATGATAAAGAAAAGAGATTTATTTCTAAAAAGGTTTAAAGGACATTTAATCTCCTCAAAGTCGGATATTTAAGGCCAAGAGAAGAACAAAATGCCACCTTTTTGATTGGTTTGGTATTGAGTGTAAGGCAATAACAGGTCAACAGCACATTACAGCCTGATAATATCCCACAGTATGATGGAAAGTGATGTTTTCACACATGACAGGAGAATAAAAGGGACAAATTTACACAGCTGTCTGTCTGCTACTGGCTTAAACACTCTCCCATTTATTCGAGACAGATAACAGGGCCACTAAATATCACCTGATCTCAGTGCTGTTGTCATTGGAAACACGACTTACACAAAAGCTCATCATAAATGTAGGGTTTTCATTATAGAGCGAGACACCAGCTGCTTATTCAACAGATTATTTCACTGAGATCATCCAAATTTTTTTTAAAAATGACAGTAAATGATGGACAGGTAAAATAGACGGTTATTAAACTGTCAAAATGTTCTGAATTTCAACAATTATGGAGTTTATATGATTACTGTACTACTAATCATCTTACTTCATATTCACAGGTTAAAGACCCCATTAAATCAAATTTAGACGTTTTTGACTTTCAATTAATGTCTAGATTTGAGGTCATCTATCTACCAGTGTAAAATAAATTTTTAAAATATATGCAAGTTGTTTTTTTTCTGAGTTGTGACATCAAACACAAAAAATATAACCCAACTTTTCATAAGTTTAAAAGAATTCTACACTATCAATCAATCAATTAATCGATATCGGTAATATATTTGTTAGTCACAAAAAATATATAGCCTATATCATCAAAATACATGGCTACTTTGAATGGCCGTCAAAGAATTATACATCAGTGTACATCATTTTCCTTATCTAAACAATATTTCCCATGTTCTCTCTCTTATCAGCACTTTTCAGACCAACAGTGCAAATCCACAGAGCTTACTAATAACATCATGAGCTATTATGTGTGAACTGTATGAAAATGCATGAAAAGCCTCTCCTCTGTTGAACATGCTTGCAAAAGCTCAAATTATTCTGGATTTCTGGGACACTGTTCTAACCGACTGTTCTTTTCAGCTTCCGACAATCCTCATAAATGTCACCAAAATGGCAGAATATTCAATGAGAAGCTCATCTCATATCATAAAACATAATCATTGTGACAGTATTTGCCTGCTAAAGGCGAGTGTGTATATGTGTGTCCGTTTAGATGAGGCAGATAAGCGATTTCAGGACAATTTGTCAAACCTGTAGCCCCCTTTCCTGCTCATTTCAGAAACATCCACCAAAAGGTCTCAAAGAAGCATCCAAGAAGAAAGTCTGCAGCCCAAAAGATTAGTGGTATATTTTAACTGGGAGCATCATGTTATAAAAGCTACCAACAGAAAGTTGAATGAAAATAACACGGCAAAAATCACAGAACTCCTGAATGGATCATTATGCTCTAATGCTCTTTGGTCTTGTTAATATACTGCACTAAAAGCCTGAGATCCAATCTTCTCACATTATGCTTTCATCAACAGATAATATAGGTTATTTTCAATGTCTCGCTCTATGATACAATCACCGTGATTGTATCAAAACAAACACACCTACAGTATATATATATCCGTAGATAACAAATTTGTCTAGCATTTACAGAAAATATGTCCAGAAGGCTTTTCTCACACTTAAAAAGAACATTTTTGGGCCTATTGTCAAAAATAGTAACGTAAATACACGAATGCAAACACCTCTAGTTGCACAGACTTGATAGATTTTGCCATTTACAATGCAATGGAAGTACACAACGAATTCTCAGTATTGCCACAGGGGGTGCTATGGTGGAATTAGTTTGAAGTAGTGTAGTGTAAATTAATGACTTCTTTAATCTTTAATTTTAATTAATATTTGGTGTAATATTAATATGGTTTAATATTAGTATTTATAGCACAAAATTATTAGTGTCCCAGAGTTGTACTGTAATTTTAACCACAATGAACTGTTTTGCTCCTTTTTTTAATTATTATTTTCATCCTATTTTTTTTTCTTCAAATCTGACTACTGAACTAAAAGACAATACCTTCAGCATTTTAATATGCAATTTGTCATGTTATAAATAAGACTTACAAATCTTGCCACTTAAAGTATAAAGAAGTCTGGAGACGAAAGCAGACACTTAGATGCAAGGTGTTAAAAAGGTGTAACACTGTGCGGAAAAGCACAGTACAAGACGTACAGTTGCACATAAATACACATTCTCACTTAATTCACTGATACAAATTTATTATGTCCTGAACATGTAAATGCACGTACGTATTGTATTTATAGAAGTAGTTCACTCCTGAATTAAAATTTCCTGACAATTTACTCACCCTCATGTCATCCAAGATGTTCATGTCTTTCTTTCTTCAGTCGAAAAGAAATTAAGGTTTTTGAGGAAAATATTCCAGGATTTTTCTCCATATAGGGGACTTCAATAGGGATCAACAGGTTGAAGGTCCTAATGGCAATTTCAATGCAGCTTCAAAGGGCTCTACATGATCCCAGTCTAGGAATAAGGATCTTATCTAGCAAAACGATCTGCCATTTTCTAAAAAAAAACATAAAAATGTATATGCTTTTTAACAACAAATGCTCGTCTTGCACTAGCTCTGCGATGCACGTCCAAGGCTTCACGCATTACATAAATGCATTTGGAAAGGTCACACGTGACATATGTGGAAAAGTAGGGTTCGGCGAAAAACTCCATCTCTTTTTCTCCTCAAACTTCAAAATCGTCCGACAACGTTGTTTTACCTTTTTTTGTAAATGCTGCTTGACTTTCTTTGCATGCTTGCTGTGTAAACACTGGGTCGGTACTTCTGCCTACTGTACATCACGCATTACCTTTCCTTATCAGGAAATTTTAATTCTGGAGTGAACTAATCATATTTAACCAGATTTCCTTGAGGCATGAGCTCCAAAAGAGTTTCAGGTAGTCGTTAATGCTGCCTATTTCTTACATGCTCAAATACTTGTAGAAGCAAGCTAAAATGGCATGATTTCTTCGGCAAAAGAAGCCCCTGCATTGCTGGGCCAAGCACTATCAGGACTACTTTGGAGACAAACGTATGGTGCAGGAAACAGCCATAGCAAACATCTCTCAGCAAGCCATGAAGCTGGATCAAGATGACCCACCAACAGAGGAAGAAGTCAAGAAAGCCATCACTAAGCTCAAGTGTGGCAAGTACCCGGCAATGATGGACTACCAATTGATGTGTTCATGGCAGGCGGAGATGCTGACGCTGAACTATTACCAACGCTGTTCGTACTCTGTTGGGAGAAGGGAGTCATTCCGCAAGACTTCTGTGATGCAGTGATAAGGGGCTTTCACACCACATAGTTTTAGGAATTCAGTTCAAGGAACTAGCCAGCATGGTGGTTCCTAGAGAACCAATTTCTCTCTCGGGCAATTTTCCTGGTAGTTTTCGCACCAGCAGTAAGAACTCTGAAGTGGCCGACGGCAACATCTTTATTCACGGCATTTACAAACGTCAACAGCCAGTGAATGGAGGATGCCGTGATCGGAGCTGTTTTTGTTGTGTGTTGTGGGTTTCGTGATAACGGTGATGGAATGTAAATGCACAATTTACTGTTTTAGACCCTACTCTGAAGTAGGAGCTAATTTAGTTCCCCCAAATGGAGTTCCAAGAACTAAATACGTTCCTAGTTCCCACGATACGAAGAAGCCAAAAAGCGGGTACTTCTGCCAATAGTTCTGCAAAATGCTCTTGTTGGGCAGGTCACATATTACGCATCGATGACACAAAGCCAAAAGTGTTGCACTATGGGGAACTTTGCCAGGGAAACTGAAACCGAGGAACTCCACACAAGCGATACAAGGATCAGTTGAAGCAGCAGCTGCTGCAGGCCGACATCGGCCTCAAAAACTGGGAGATACTGGCAGCAGACAGATCCAACTGGAGGACCATCACAAAAAGAGACTGTCAAAGGGGTTTGAAGAGTGCAAGCTGCCCAGGAGAAGCATAAACAAAGAAAAGAGTTGGCTTCCCAAGTATCCAACAGCAGCAACCTGATCTTTATCTACTTCATCTGCTCTAAAACATGCAAGTGTAAGATCAGCATTTGCAGCCACCTGAGAGCTTGCCACCCAAGACAAAACTCTTCTCATTGAACCTTTTAGCAACACTTACTAGACATTTCATTTCTGAACTGCTGGAATATGTACAACTTATGTAATGAAATGCTGCCAGATGCACTTTCATCTGTTTTGGATAAAACTGAGCACTGGGCACAGGTAAGTTTTTCCAAAGAGCCTGAGTTGGAACTTTAGCATGGTCATGCTAATATTCAGTACAACAACATGACTGTGAGTGTAAAGCCCAAAGTATACTTCATTTTTGTACGCATACGCGAACATGTAACCTTTCAAAGTATACTCCATTTGATGTTTTGCGCGAACACGGGCACTAGAAAGCTTCATCTACATCCAGTGTCTGCTCTATTTTTCCCCGTAAGTTATGAATGATAACAAATATTTTTGAACTCCTATAAACCAAAGCTGGGCTGTCTCATACCCTCTCACTCACAAGCGCTTGTCAATGTGAGCGTCTGTTGTTGTTGCAGTCTCCGCTATTTTGTTATTCCATCTCTTTAGTTTCATTTTCTACTGTGAAATCACTGCCCGGGACACTGTTGCCACCTTGTGGAACAACTGATTACTGCAAAATAACTTCAATGCGCATGTGCAACCTGCGCATACAAAGTACGCACGGTTACAAAAATTGGGTGGTGCGCGTACAGTAAGCGTGTACTATTTTAATGACAAAATTTGCATCACGTGCACTGTACGCCGTCCCTCACGTACGCGCAAAAAGTGAAGTATACTTTGAGCTTAATATTGCTAAATTTTAACCACAATACCCTCACAGTTCAATATGGTTTTATTAAAAAAGCTGAAGAAACCATTAAAAGAGTCTAATATTTCTCATTCCTCTAGCTGATTCACTTCTGTCTGTCATTTTGTGTGATGTTTCAGTTTAGCTGTCTCTGTCAGTGCGATCACAGATGGTAGGTTTAACAGTGTCACCTCATTTTCACAGACGATTTCTCATTACATTTCCCTTGATCCTCTCCACATCTATCGTTTCCTTTTCTATTAGTGCCGAGGTGTTTCACATCAAGAACAATCAAAACAAACAAGATGACAAACAAAAACAGAACAACATGCAGTCCGCACAATAGGACACTGTATTATGATTACAACGCAAATATAATTATATTGTCTTGAAAATCTTTGTCACCACTGATGTTATGTAGTGGATGTGAACTTTTACCACTGTTTCTGCTGTTATTTTCCACAGGAAAGGAGTGAGTGGGACTGGGCAGGTGTTTTTTCAATTTATTTTCTGTGGGAGTTGAGCGGCAGGCTTGTGCAGGGGACTATGGTATTGACAGCGGGCAAGTTAGAGATAATGTCAAAAAATGGACTAATTTTGATGGGATATGTTGAGTTATGGGGTTACTGTATGTTTGTTGGGTTATATTGCAAATGATTAAGTGTGTGAACGAACTGTCCATATGAATTAAACTGAAGCGCAAGCAATATCATTGCCTTTCTGAAAACGTCTTTGACCAATCAGATCAAGAGTGATTAATTTGCAAATCTGGCATTGCTAGTTCTAAACAGCTGGTTAAAAGGGTCTGGTGACACCCCTGGTCATGGTTCCAACAGGTATATTACTCCATTTTGCGTGTCAGATTTGGTCAGCCATATCACCCTGTAGCCCAAGACGGGTTACCCAATGAAACTAAGCAGGCTTGAGCCTGGTCAGTACCTGGATGGGAGACCTCCTGGGAAAGCTAGGTTGCTGCTGGAAGAGGTGTTAGTGAGGCCAGCAGGGGGTGCTTACCCTGTGGTCTGTGTGGGTCCTAATGCCCCAGTATAGTGATGGGGGCACTATACTGTCAAAAAGCACGTTCCTTCAGATGAGACGTTAAACCGAGGTCCTGACTCTCTGTGGTCATTAAAAATTCCAGGATGTCCTTCGAAAAGAGTAGGGGTATAACCCCGGCATCCTTGCCAAATTCGCCCATTGCCCTCTGACCATCATGGCCTCCTAACCATCCCCATATCTGATTGACTTCATCACTCTGTCTCCTCTCCACCAATAAGCTGGTGTGTGGTGGGCGTTCTGGTGCAATATTGCTGCCGTCGCATCATCCAGGTGGATGCTGCACATTGGTGGTGGTTGAGGAGATCTTCCTTCACATTGTAAAGCACTTTGAGTGTCTAGAAATGTGCTAAATGTAACAAATTATAATTATTATTATTCAGACAAAAAGTAGATGTCTTGCATACCCAAAAAGTTATCTGGAGGAACTCCCAATATGGCCACCAAGTGAACTGTCTTTTCTTGAAAAGGACTTTGGTTGAACTCTGCTAAACATCACCAGTGGTCACTGTCATTTATGTAGCTTAAAACTGCCAATTCTCATTGAAAATGAATGACTTTTGTTTGCTGCAAACTGCTGTCTGTCTGAACGCCCCTTAGGAACAATCATTGCAATCACTTCTCTTCAGCTCCTGTTACTACTGCCTGCTGTCTCAGTAATTAACATTTGCCAATTTGAAACCCATGAGCCATGACCTTAAATATTTGAGAGGTGAGGGCATGACACTGTCACTATCACAGCTGCAGGACCAGAAAATGTGCATGTTTTTGTCAAAGGTGTAATCACCATTATGCCTCTAGGGTCTTTGTTTCACAATGACTTGGTTGAAGCCAGAAACCATTAGTCTGGAAAATGATCTAATTTCTGATGAAGATCTCATAGAAAAGTGTCAATCATGTTCAGATGATGTTCTAAGGGGGCTAAAAGGTCTGAGAGATTATGACTGGCATGTGATTGGTTAGTAAATGAGGTTGAATAAGGTCTGGTTAGGGGGTGGGTGACTTCCCATGGTTAGTAATTGCCTCCACCTACGGCCAAATTAGATTTGCTTGGATGAAACATGCTGTTCAAGTACACATGCTATTCAGTAGTCGTTTCCGCGCCTGCTGTGCCGTTGAATTGCTGGTAATGTTGCCTTCCATTGCTCTTGACTATTATAGGTTGACTCAAATGAGTTTTGGCCATGAACACCTGTGGCCTCTTCAGGTTTTTTATTGCTGGTGTGCCATGCATGTACTGGTTGGCATTAAGAAAACATTTG
>JAFVLL020010827.1:0-19377 GCA_021397915.2 Tor tambroides
CACTACACGACCGAGGATCATACACTACCAGACTTTAAAGTTGTTCCGATCACAACAAACTCACGCAGAAACGTGCGCCTTGTTGCTAGGAGACGGATGACAAATGAAAACAATATGTGTTCTAAAATCGGCTGAATATATCAAACATGTCTGATATCCTCCGACTGGATGGAATCAAAGTCTAAAGCTAAAAAAAAATCGGAGTCTGTGACCATCATACACTACGCGATTTTCTGTGGAATCTGTCAACTCAAATCTGCAGACTGGCTCTGACTTTCCTCAACTAGCGTCAACTTGTTCAGACTGTAAAATCGGGGCAAAAATCGTGTAGTGTATTCCAGGCTTAAAATTACTTGTACCATCGTGTTACGCTCACTTATCATTCTAATGTTAATCTTTAAAAACACTAACAATTTAATAACAATGTTAAATGTAATCTTTTGCAAATCTCACAATTAATATCCATTTTTTCTACTGTATATTATAATGTGATGCCTACATTCACTATTAATAAAGAAATTAAAAACTTTACCTTATTAGTACTATTTTAGTACCTTATTTGTACTATTATTATTTTATACTAAATAAAAGAATAGTAAATAATTATTATTTAATTTATAAGTTCAGGTTTCTTGTCTTTGAGGTCAATTAATCATTGGATGTAATTCCAGAAAAAAGTTTGTCTTCATAATCTTTCATCAATCCCTCCTCTCCAATCAAATTGCTCCATTCTGGTATGTAAAACTCACTTTTCACAATCCTGAATTCAGTTCCTGATGTTAACTTTAAGACAACAGTTAACACCAATGCAACTACAAAACCACTGCATGTTTGGCAGTAAACATTCGTTTAAAGTGCTGTTTTGATTAATGTCTATTTTAGGATGGTGTCGATGGAGCTCGTACATTCAGCAGGATGAATTACAAACCGACGCTAAGAGGACACCTGCACACCTTGTGGCACGGGGCAGAAAATGGACCTGTTCTATTTTCTTCCCTCCCTTTGTCCCTGGTTCCCTCTTCTTCCTTCATTCCCTGAGAAGGTAAAAATTTTTTCTTCTATTTATCTATTGTATGGATTTTCCCACCATCTTCTGTTCAGACAAAATGCCGCCCACTAAGAAACCGTGGAGTAAACATCGTTTCATAGCTTAGCCTGAAAGGCGGGAAGGAGGCGAGCGAGGAGAGACAGAGAGGGCGGTGCACTCGCAGACACACAAAATCAATGCTGATCAATGTTTTATATCACCAAGATGCTGCTCCTCTCGGCCTGCTCCAGCTGGAAAAAAACCCCACCTCCCAATCACCTCTTCTACAGGAGGGTGTCAAGTCCCTCTGGTGTTTTACGAAGAGTTCAATAACCCACTCCACCCTCAATCAAGAGTGAGAAAAGAGGACAACAATAAGGAGAAGCAGAGGACACTCAACAGGCATGTAGAAGGTTGGTCCAAGTTTGCCCAGTGATAATGACTAATATTAAGCAAATGCTTTGTCAGCGAATCACATAAATTAACATTTGCTTAGAAAACCTTTCAAACCATGATAAAAGGTTTTTATATTATTTGTTCTTTTTCTATATTCATGAACATAAGGTTGTGCAGGGTCTATAGCAATCCATTTTGCTATATCTGTCCAAGGTAGTCATAGAGGCCACTTTATATTAATATTTGTTATATAAAGTTTGGGGTCCCAATTTTGAAAGACTCTTTTAAGCTGCATTTAATCAAAAAATACAGTAAAACAGTAATATTGTAAATTTTGAAAATGTCATTCATTCCTGTGATGGCAAAGCTGAATTTTCAGCGACATGATCCTTCAGAAATGATTCTAGTATGATGATTTGAAAAACATTTCTCATTATTATCAATACTGAAAACAGTTGTCCTGCTTAATATTTTTGGGAACAAGGTATTTTTGCTGAATTAAAGGATTGTTTCTTTTAAAAATCTCAATAACCCCAAACTTTTAAACATTAGCGTGTATATAACTAGAATTTAGGAAGGAAACTCTTTGAATGATCATGAAAACATTGCAAAACATCAATACAGAAAAGCAAAATATTTTCTTTTTTTGATTTTTGATTCCCCCCCCCCCAATAACTGATTTATTTATTTGGATTTTCCACTCAGAGCAGCTAGCGCTTAGCTCATGATTTTATTCCAGAAAAAAAAAAACATTCGCATGCAGAAAAATGTCTTTGGCCGTTGCTTTGTCTCGTTTTGCAGCATCTACTGCCATGAACAGCACATTTTTAAGACGGTGTGTCAAGTTTAAAAACAGTGCATTCTGTTTCATTCTGTTGTGCTATATCTAGTTGTTTTTGAAATTAAGAGCATGTCTTAGTTAGTCATATTATATTAACATATTCAGCTGCTCGCCCTACTAACAATATGAACTAAGTTTTACAGTGTCTGCATTATTAGACAATGCTGTTATTTCTTTATGATTGTCCTTTGGTGAAGGAGTTTGGCCTTATCTGTTAACAAGTGCACACACGCGTGGTGAGGAAGGAGGGAACGTGATTGGTTTTGGCGATACGGGGAAAACATGTATTGCATTCACAGATAGAGTTGGAGTATCCAGTAAGGAATATTACAGACCAAAAAGATAAGGTGTAGCACAATTTGTGTAGCGCCGCAAGCTTCTCTGTTAACACCCATAAATAAATAAATAAACAAAAGATCCAAGATATCCCATGTAATTTTCTGGCCGCCTGTGTTAAAGAGATGGAGCGTGCGCTTTGTGTAAATGGCCCAATATACTACCAAGACACTAAAATTCAATACCGTCTCCCCTCACACAGTAAACAGTATTTTTTAAAGCATGACCAGCAAACACAGAGACAAGCAAATTTAATCCTGAGTTTTTTAACAGGTCTGAGTGGATCAATACCGCAATCCCTTAGATGCACAGAGCATTTCTAAAGCAACAACAACAGCAGGAAATAATGATACTTGGGGAAAAAAAGGAGCAACTGTCAGAATAGAGGCTGGCACATCGGTGATGGTGTCTGTTCTCTCTAATTAATTTTCTCAGAAATGGAGACAAAGTGTGCCAGAGTTTTATTTCCATGCCCAGCACAAGAAGCTAATGAGTTTCCTACCGAGCAAAGCTGAAGATAACCAGGAAGGGGGTTGTGGGGGGGAGGAACACATGCATACCATTCCAACTTAATGTGCTTCTCAAATGAATTTCCTATCAGCTCAACTTGTGCCATAATGGTGATTTTATAGCTCATGGAGCTTCAGAAGTGGTGAATTGTGTTGCGGATGGTGCACAGGAGATAAAAACCTTAGGTTGCTTGTGAAACAATGCAAATTGGGAAATGTGCAATCTCTGTGAGTACTGGAACTGCTGTTGCTGTTAGTAGGCATGCTGTCCAAAGTTTTGGAACGGGAAATGCAGAAATTCACAAGCATTTAAAGGAATAGTACACCCCAAAAAATGAAAATTCTATCTTTTTTTTTTTTCTTCAGTGAATAATCATTTTTGAATTTTGGTTTGTTCCTCCCTTAAAGCAATCATATCGCTACGACAGGCTTGGTGTATAGCACACGAGTTGTATGGACCACCTAATGATACTTTTATGGGGCTTTTGCACCATTTTCTTGATTCAATTTCATTGCATGGCAAACATATTCTTTAGAATTATACTTTTTTAAAATTATTATTATATTTTTAAATTATACGTATTTTAAATTATTATTATTAATAATAATAATAATAATAATATGAGTGATTCATTAATTTCAGTATTTTTTTCCACAAGTTACTATATATATATATATATATATATATATATATATATAATTTAAAACAAAAAATTCATGAAGTTCCATGAAGTTTTATAACAAATAAAATAAATTAAAATAAAGTAGTAGTAGTAGTTGATTTATTTATTTATTTATTTATTCATTTTTTAAATTTTGATATTTGGATGAAATATGACATTTTCTTGACAGATTCCTTGGATTTAACCAATATATATATACATATATATATATATATATATATATATATATATATATATATATATATATATAATATAAACTCCACAGCTCTCACCAGATGTTGTCAGGGTACCTAGCATTTATTTTGTTGTTCATTATAAAAAGCTGATGGTATTATTCCAAAAAATGGCTTGTGGTTGCTTTGTTTCCATTCTGGCTGCAGCCCCATGCAGTTCCCTCCCTCTTCCACTTCCTGTGGAGAAACTTTCTGTAGTCAGACCTTGATTTATGTCTCAGGCTTTGCAGGCCAAACAAAGGTTCAGCGGCGCAGGGGATCGATGGGCAAGCCACGAAATAAAAGGCAACAGACTTAGCAATGACTTCAGCGCTGCATACTGAGTGAGCATCTCTCAGCTGAGACGGCGCCCTCCACGGGCATACGCTGATTTGATGAGGCCTTAATAAGCACTCTGGAAACACTCAGAGTTTAATGAATGATTCAGTCGTTCTGATGGCTAAGATGATGTGTTTTTATATTATTATTATATCTAATAAGACTGGGCTAGATCACACTGTGACTGTAGCCCCTTTCCCTGCTTTGCCAGTATGTGACGCTGATTAAGTCAGAACATGGTTGTCCTGTCTGCAAACTGATTATTGCAAGTTGGACAGTGGTGCCCACCCCGTAATGTATGACGTGCCATCATCCATCCATCTGTCTGATTGTCTCTTTCTTTCTCCACTTTGTTTATTTTTAGGTCAACGCCGATGGGTGGACTCGCATGCTGATGGAATGACGCTTGTCAGACAGATTAAAACTAAAGATGAACCATGAGGGAGTTTCCTCCAAAGAGCCTGTGGATAAATCTCATTAGCATACCTGCTCTGTGGATGGCTGTAAATTTAACGAATGACATGCTGGAGAGGATGAGGTTGGTTGAAAGCAGAGGGTGAATAAACAGGCAGACGCAACACCATAGTGCCACTAAGTCCCCACCTGCCCACAATTAATCATTAGAATAGCACTCTGCCAGTTTTCATGCCATCTCCAAGGCCTCAGAAACCATTAAACATCTGGTCTCGATATGATGTTTGTATTTTTATATACATTACCATGACCAAGGGGTCAGGGTTGGGCTGGTTAGCATGGCCCTGTTAGCTCCTGCTGGTAGATGCCATAATACACTTTAAAAAAAGCATCTTTCTTCATTGATGATCATTAGAAAGTAGTTAGAAAATCTATTATAAATTAAATTCTAAAGAATATACAATTTTTAAAGCATAATGAAAGTATTATATAATGTTAATAAAAAAAAAATATATTAAATATATTAAAATGTGTAATTAATTATATTTATATTAATATATATTTATTAATAATATCTATATCTGTCTATCTTTATCTATCTATAAGTTAGCAAAATAAAGTAAACTGTGACATATTATACACAAAAATTCTTCATACAATGGACTACCAGTAAAACTGATACAAATCTGGGACCAAAAATTTGATTTGGCACTTTGACCTGACCATGTTTGGTTACATACCTTTCTATCAAAGTTATCTGACATTATCAAGATGAATTTGTTCTGACTCAGTTTAACTCTTGAGATCTTGGCATATTTTCTTACCATTTTCTAAACCATAGTGAATAAACTGTGATAATATGAGAAATGTTGAAGTTGTCTGAATAAATTTTGATTGGACTGTATATATATATATATAATATATGTATATATATGTATATAACTATAAAAATAAATTCTGCTAAATAATTCTGCTAAAATAAAATATTCTTTATCATATGTCAGCAGCCAGTGTTTGATAAAAAGCTAAAAACATTTGGCATAGCAAAATTCAAGTTCAAAAAACAAGACTAAACTTCCTTTTTTCGTTTTTCAAAAAGCTTAATTTAATTGCGTTTAAATTTTCCCTAATTGAGTTATGCTCATTAAAAATATATTATTTTTGAGTACATTTTGTGTAATTTGTGTTTGTTTTCTAGAGATTTTTCCCCTTTCAATTTCCTACTTTCATTCAGACCCCCTGCTACGCAACACAAACATCTGCTGTAGTTTTCTTTTGTTCACTCAACATAATTAAAGCCGCTTATTGAGTGAGTGAGAGTACAGGATACACAAGCAGTCAATCTGTACAGCTGATAATGGAGGCTGAAGTTGGAGCCAAGCAGGATTGCATTTATGAAGAATTTGTTGTATAAAGGGAAAGCTGGAGAGAGAAAAGCCCCATTCTGTCTCGCCGTACATCTCCTTAGAGATGAACGGCCTGCCAGGCTGCCCGTGATGGCCTGGGCCAAGGTGCCATATTGTAGCAATTGGTCCTGCACGCTGGTGGCTGTCACTTAGCTCTGCGTGTGTGACAGCCTGAGCTCTCTGTCTGTCTGCCAGGCCTCCCTGCACACCCCAGCCCCCATCCATCTGCTTTCGGACCCTCTGAGATGGCACCTTGCGCCCAGAGACTTAGCTCGCTATGGTTCCCATGACTGTGTTACATATTGAACGAGCCACTCCAAGTTCAGTTCCTTTCCTGTTGTGCCACATTGCCCCAGTTGCTCTGAACAGAATCCACCTCACCCTCCTTTCCTGAAATGTGCCCACCTGTGGTCCCTGTGAAGATGGGTCCAAGGGGTCTAGGTTTAGCTGATGAGTTGGCTCTTGCTGGTTCAAAAAATGAAATGCATTTTTTTTTGACAAACAACATACAGTCAAACCAAAATGTATTCAGCCACCTTCAACATTTCTCACAGTATCACAGTTTATTCACTATAGTTTAGAAAATGGTAATAAAATATGACAAGAACTCAGAGTAAAACTGAGTCAGAACAAATTCATCTTGATAATGTCAGATAATTTCGATAGAAAGGTATGTAACAAAACATGGTCTGGTCAAAGTGTCAAATCAAATTTTTGGTCCCAAATTTGTATCAGTTTTACTGGTAGTCCACTGTATGAAGAATTTTTGGGTATAATATGTCACAGTTTACTTTATTTTGCTATCCTCACTTACATAAATGAACTATAGTGTCCTGCACCCACTAGTAAAAAATCAAAAATTATATCTGGTGTCTGAATAATTTTTGGTTTGACTGTATATATTGCTAATATTTTGTTATATGATAGTAAATGTTTTGCAAACAAACAAACAAACAAACAAACAAAAACCTGTCATTATTTACCACTATCATTTTCTTTTGTTGAAATTTCTGGAAAAAAAGGACAGAAACAATTTATAAATTCATCAAAATTCTTCAAATATAATAGTCTTTTGTGTTCCAACCAGTGCTATTTTAGTATAATTGAGGTACCATTATAGCTTGTATTAATATTTTGAATTAGTTTTTATTTTATTTTCTGTTTTCATTTTACTTTAACTAAAAGTATTTATTTTGTATTTACTTTTAGTATATTTCTTTATATGCCTGTATTGTTTTTATTCTTTTTTTTTAATTTCAGTTTTAGTTTTATTTATTTTAGTACTTTTTAGCACAATTATTTTAGTGCAGTTTTAGTACAATTTAAGCTAAATTAAATTGAACCTTGGTAAATAGCTGAAATAAGTTTATATATATATATATATATATATATATATAAATTTTATTTCAGTTAATGTTTATTTTATTTCAAGTAAGGACAACTTTTTTATGATTAATTTTAGTTTCAGTTTTAGTTAACTGAGTAAATGATGACAGTCTTCAATTTTTGAACATATTATCCACTCAAAAGCATGAAATGTACTTTTTGAAATGTAAACTATTCAGAAGTTTGGGGTCAATGAGATTTTATTTATTTTTTTATGATGAGATTTTTTAAAATGAGATTTTAATGTTTTGAATGTTTTTTTTATATAATGCTTTTAATATTGTTTTTTTTTCTTTCACCGAGCCTGCATTTTTTAAATTTATTTATTTTTTTATGATGAGATTTATTTTTTTTAAATGAGATTTTAATGTTTTTAATGATTTAAAAAAAAAAAAAAAAAAAATGCTTTTAATATTTTTTTTTCTTTCACTTAGCCTGCATTTATTTGATAAATACAGAAAGAACTGTAATGCTGTTAAATAATATTACTATTAAGAATAACTGTTTTCTATTTTATTATATTTTAAAATTTAATTTATTCCTGTGATAGGAAAAGTGAATTTTGAGCAGTCTTTACTCCAGAGTTTTCCTTAAAAAATAATAAAAAAAATTACTGACCACAATCTATGTCTAATGTAGTCTTTTGTCTTTCATATCACAGGTCATCTGAAGAGTTTGGGACTGTTTGCATCTTTGTGGTGCCATCAGCAAGTCAGCGTTGCTGAACACAGTTCCTGGTTCGTCCTGGATTGTCCTTGTCTGTTAAATGACTGCTTACTTTCATCAAAAGCTGATGAGGTACTTTGCAATGGCTTTGGTCCACATTAACTGGCCATGTTTGATGATGTCAAATCAGGGCGAGCAGAAAATTCGAATACTTTGTAAATGAATTGAAACCTCAATAAGAGGGTTTCTTTATTCACGCCATCGCGAATCCAGCCACGTTATTTGTGTCAGAGCAAAGCATATCATCTCCAGAGTTAAAGAGAGTGACTCAGACAGTAAGCATTGCCAGAATTCAACACTCGCTCGGTTTCTGAGCAGCTATTTTCCAGGCTGTCTGCTGGTCGCCCGTGCCAATGAAAGACTCCGGTCTGCAGCACGCAAGCCATTTAATGAGAGTTCTGTGCTGATCTGAGCACAAATGAGCCAGGGGAAGTTTGATGTGCCACTCAAAAGCGGTTTTCCATCATTATCTAAATCTAGCATAAAACCCCCCATAACTTTGAGGCTCAAATTAGTTTTAGAGAATTTTTTGCTCATTAATGTCATGTCAGTCTGCAAGATGAATCCGAAAGATAAATGAGGAAATGGAAATTGTACAGCACAACGGACCGCTCTGTTGAGAGATGCCGGGTGTTGCCGTCGACTTTTCGCACTCGTGTTTGCGTAAGCCTCCCAAATAACCTTTTTGTAAAACTTACTTTCTTCCTAAATTAATTCCAGGGTGTTGAATATTTAGATGATACCTGTCCGTGGCACTGTGACCTAACACTTTGTGTTCAAAAAGGTCATAAATATCTTTAGAAATGCTTGAGAATCTGTCTTGGGGATTATGCCGGCTCGGAAAAGTAATTAGTTGCACCATAGATGTATTGCAGAACGACTCTGCGAGGGAACTAAGAAGCTTTTGGGGCTCCAATTAAAACTTCATAGGAAACTCAGATCTGTACATTACATTTAGAGAGTGAGAGAAAAGACACCAGGTAGGGGAAGATAAGGTTGATTTGCATACGTTCTAAATATACTGCATGTACAGTCAGTGCTGAGGTTGTTGGGTTTGCGGTTGCGCGGTATATTTTCGCTGCATGATTTTGAGGTACATTCTGATGCGAAAGGAGGCAGATGTTATTGCAGACATCGTTTGCTTTTCATTATGTTTTCCAGGAAGGAAGTGAATAGACTATTGACATTAATGAGCTATAGGTCATCCGCAACCACTTGTTTAGCTGTGCAGGGAATATTGACCTATACAGTGTAAAGGTCAATGATTGATGCTCAGAGCCAAGTAAGATTCTTGAAATGAGCAGTAAGACTCTATATATATTGGCGTCCAGAAATCTGAGACCGCACTGAGAATCTGGCAATCAGAATGTAATTAAATAAACAATTTTAGTATTTTGGGAAAATGAAAACAAAGAGTGTATAATAAAATACAAGTACAATACAAAATGCTATTTTAACAATATGTACACTACTGATCAGTCAGTAAGATGTTCTTTTCTTTTCTTAACTTCTATTCAGCAAGGATGCATTAAATTGATCAGAACTGACAGTAAAGATATTTACATTATAGTGTTATAAAATATTTGTATTTCAAATAAAAGGACACAAAAATATTAAACAGTACAGTATGTTTTCAACATTGATAATAATCACCAAACACTGATAATAAGCAGCAAATCAGCATATCAGAATGATTTCTGAAGGATCATGTGACACTGAAGACTGGAGTAATGATGCTGAAAATTCAGTTCTGCATCACAGGACTAAATATCATTTTATTAGTATTTTGTAATTAATTAAGTGTATTCAGTGTAATAATATTTCATAATATTAATATTTTACTTTATTTTTGATCAAATAAATGCTGTTTTTTTTTAAAGAATAAATGAAATTTTGATCAAACGTTGAACATAATGTCTTTCAAAAACATTTTACATCTTACCGACCACAAACTTTTGAATGGTAGTGTATAAAAGAAGTATATTTAAGACTATTTAAGACACTATTTCTAGGTCACACTCTAAAAAAAATCTGTAAAAATACGGCACAATGTACTGTATAATTTCAAGGAATTTTTGTGGATTTTTTACAGGTGCTTTACAAGGATTTAGAATTTTATACTGCATTGCATTGTGTTTTAGAATTAATGGAACGTCCATAAAATTAACGGTAATTAACCCGAGTAATGAGCTGCCAGTAATTTTTCTGTTATTTTATGGATTTTTTTTTTTTTTTTTTTTTTTTTGTTTTACAGTGCACTAGTGATATTCAGAAACATTTAACTAGTGTTCAGACTTCTGGACCCCACTGTATCTTTCCCAATTAAATTGTGAACATAAATCTTCTGCTCATTTTGCAATCTTCACCAAGATATGAAGTAGTAATGTGTTCGAAATGTAACTGAATTAGACTTTCACTGTTTACCCTGAACACCTCCACTTCTTGATTACTTAGTGTTTAGCTGCAGTTCTCATACACTGTATTCTAATGTAAATGCAGTAATTAATTCAGACAGACAAGGAACTTGTAATGATGTTTAGTCTCTTGTTCAGCAAAAAGCAAAATCACTACTTTATCAGCTCGCTCACTTTAACAAGTTGAGCCAGAACCAGTTTATTCAAGAGTAACTCTGACAAGGGAAAACTTACAGCAGTATGTGTGAAAAAGAAGCTAGAAAAATGCCTGTGCAGCTGCATGCAACAGCTCAAGAGGCTTGCTAGAGGAAGGGAGTTAGAGTTCTAAAGATGTCACGCAAACCAAGACGTTTCAAAGGAGCCACGACAGGCGAGATACAGTAATGTCCAATAATCGGACAGAAGAACCAAAGGTGGCGCAATTTAGGATCAAAGGAGTGGCGAAAAATGGGAGATAATCATTCCATCTTAGGTTTGATCATGCCAGGACTGTGGAAGTGTTTACGCTCACGCTAATCAGTATCCATCAAGAGCTGGCCCTGAGCTACAGTGCTGGCCTCTTTGCTTCGTGAGAAGGTTTCATCCGCTGGAATCACTGGTAGAGGGTCTTTGATCATTGCGACAGTAAGCACACAACCTGCTGCCCTCAAATAACCTTTTTCAGTTTTCCGATACTGTTACTTCCTTCATTCCACGTCCTTAAGGCTTTGAAATGACCGCTGTAAACTTTTCTATTAATACTGCAGCTCCTTTGTTTCGGTTTTAGGCCACAGAGCTGCTACTGTTGCACAAGATGTTCTCTCCCAACTTCTGTCCCAGAAGATCATACACTAGTGTAGGATTTACTTTGAAACCATTTTCCCTTAGAAATTGCTGGAAAATTTCACAAATAATTACAAGGAAATGGCAAGTAACACACTGAATTAACTGTGAAGCTTTGGAGAGAGACTGAAATAGTATTTTCTTGTAATAGTACTTTCTGTTTATTTCACATCATTAAATGTTAAATACATATCACACGAATGATATATTAACAAACCCTATTCAAAAACTTTCAGAATACGTATAAAACTGGAAAGTTTGGTGTATTTTTTTGTGCTACTGAAGTGGAGATTTCTGGCTCAGCGCATGAAAGAAAAAACACATTTTGAGAAAACTGCCTATGCATTGTAATTGAAATCAACAGAACTGCATGTTTGTTAGACACAAATCCATCATTAGGGCATTTTTACTTTAAACAGTCACTTCTGGATGGTGCTTGATCTGTGCATATTTCTCTCCTGGTTCAGACAAGATGAGTTTTTCACTAAAGAAAACAATATTATAGATAGAGGTCTCAGGCTTTAGCCGGAAGCAATGGTTTGAAGTAAACCATTTCCACTTCACAAGATGTTAATTGATGAACTGGAGTCATGTGGATTACTTATGGATTATTGTAATGTTTTTATCAGCTGTTTGGACTCTCATTCTGACGGCACCCATTCACTGAACCAGTGATGTAATGCTAAATTTCTCCAAATCTTTTCTGATGAAGAAACAAACTCATTCATATCTTGGATGGCCTGAGGGCGAGTACATTTTTGGAAAATTTTCATTTTTGGGTGAGCTATTCCTATTCCTTTAAAATACTATACCATACACAACATACTAACATAACCACACATTATCGATGATTAATTGGTACAAAAAACATTAAGTGCTTCAAAATGTACAGTCACTGCCTCAGAATCTGTGGGAGGTTTATGTTGCTGTCTGAGCAGTAAGAATATGTCTAATATGTTCCAGTTAGGGTTTGCGCTAAATGACAAGCAGTGCCCCCCTTTCCTGCAGCTCTCCGGCAGTCAGGAGATCGGTGGTCCATGCCTGGCTTTATTATGCCACAGTGTGTGCGGCTGCCTCCCACCGCACTTCATTAGTTCCCTGTGATACTTAAGCGCAAACACACAGACTCGGCAGTAGCGCTAAATAAAACAGCTCTGTGAGGGCGGGGGGCGTCTGAACAGTCTGTAGAAGCCCAGGATCAATTGGCCCACGCTGGCATCGTACATTTGACGTCTTTCCTTGTTTTCAGGGTCTTTCAAAAGAATTGTCCACCAGTGACTCTGAAATTGAGATGATTTTAGGCACACAAAAGCTCTTTCACCTGCTGAGAAACATAAGAGATGCACAAGAATCAGCTGAAGGAATGCAAATCAGTTCTTTGAAAGGGTTTGCATTCAGTCAAATGGTTTCGTATTGAAAGTATTCTGTTTCTATGCTGTTATAATGCAAATGTAACCCTGAAAGGAAAAAGGCAGACAAAAATCCACACAGGGGTTTAGTAACAATGGGCAAAGGTCAGCGTCCGGTTTGAAGGGAAGGTAAATAAATCTAATTGCTCCAAGGTTAATAGTGACGAGCAATAAAATGGATTTGGTGTCAGAGACACAGAAGGAGATTTGTCACAGAAATATAGGCCCTGGATGTAAAATAAAACTGCACTATTTTTTTTCCACATTTAGCTTTAATAGATTTTTTTAAATCAGTTTTGAAATACTTTAAATGTTTCAACTACACAAAAACAGTACATTTAAATCTCAAATCTAAATTTAAATATTAAATTCTACCAGTAGTATATGAAGAACCAACTAAGATTTTAAAAAATGTTTTGTAATATAATCTTCTCCATTGGAAGAATTAGTATTAATTAAATTTTAATACTAACTAGCTTTGAACTTTCAGTATATTACTTCTAAAAGTTCACAAGTCTTTTTCTTTTGGAAAACTATAATACATGTATATTATTATAGTTTAAAACTAAAACTGAAAGTAAAACTAAAACCATTAAAAATAGTAACTTGAACTAAACTTTTTTTATTTCAGCTATTTGTCAGGACAACATTTCTCATTTTAATTTAGTTTAACTTAATAAACTAAAATAACAACCAAAATAAAAATTAATAAATCCTATGTACACACATTCAAAAATGCTAAAAATGACAAAAAACACACAACAAAATTACTAAAACTTCAAAATTAAAATGAAATGGAAAATAAACTATTTCATTATTATATATAATAAAAATTGTAATAATGTCTCAATTATACTAAAATAGCACTGAAACATATTCATGTTTTGTGAAATCATTGTATTTATCAAATAGCCCTTTTTATGAAATCATCTACATTCAAGTGTTTTATTTAGATTTTTTAAATTGTATTATTTTATTATACTTTCTTCAGCATTTCTATCACAATCTGATGACCTCCCTGCTGTTGTTTAATTTTCAGACGGTTCCTGGCAAAGCTATCATATGACTTCAGAAGACCTATAGGGAAATATAGGGTTTGTGTCATGTGGACCAGTTTATGATCCTTCTCTATAGTGCTTCTTTGAAGTTTGAGAGCCTCAGTTCCAGTGGAGACTAATTGCATGGAGAAGTGCAGTAAAGTTCTTTGAAAAAACCATACAGGTTTGGAGCGTCATGCGGGCGAGTAAATGATGACACAGTTTTCATTTTTGCCGAAACTATCCCTTTTAAATCGGCCTCAGATCTTACTGTGAATGAATTTCACCGTGTGATTTCGTCAGGGATGCAGGCCTGCTGCTGTTCTTCACTCTCACTGAAGCCCCAGACAGAAGCTCCCTGGAGACTTTCGTTTCTTGTTTAAACCTGACACAAATTCCATGTCACAATGCCCAGAGTGACGGCGCTTGCAGGCACAAAAGCAAATATTTCCGTTCCTGGTCGTACCCAGCCCCCTCTACACGTCCCCACCGACACCTGAACCCTCCCTTTCCTCACCAGTTCCAGCACTGTAAGCCAGCCATTTGTCACAAAGTAATTATAGAATTATCGATTGGTGAGCAATTAACAGTCCCTCCCTCTTCACTATTCCCCCCTCCCCATCTTTTAATTTGCAGTCAGACTGGCAAGAGCAAAAAAGCTTTAGGAGTAACACATTTAATCCCTTTGGGATTTCGCTACAGTCTTCATATTAATAGCGGGACAGGGACAAAAGGCCTTTTTTCGCCTGCTGTTTCCTGCCTGCTGTTTCCTGCTCTGTCTGGCTGCATGTCTCCAGGCCCTGGCTGTCCCCGACAGTGTCTCTCGTGCCTCCTACAGACTCGCGTCGAAAAGCTCCTCGTATTAGCATTGTGATGAGATGTACTGTCGGATATCTGCTGAATTTGATAAACTCTGAGTGTGCTGCAATATAAAGGAATGAGGCTGGAACTTCCTGAGGGTGTGTAATCCAACTGACCATTTTGATCATTCCGAGAGAAAGTGCGGGGGTTTGTGTTAAATTGCATTGGGAATGCAGAACGCTTGAAGTTCACTTTATTCTTACATTTGCATAATTTTGAATGTTTTTGGCTGTTATAGGTTACCATGCAGAGGTAATGATAACATGCAATGAGATGTGCTGCATTTTCTATTTATAAGGAATCAGAGGTAGTTTAAAAACCTATGCTCAGAAATGCAAAGGTTTTTAACAATAATAATAATAATAATAATAATTTTCATAAAAACAAACAAGCAAGCAGTGTGCTCAAAAATCAGTATTACTTAAACATTTTTTATGAATTATTAATAATAATAATAATAATAATAATAATAATAATTTTATGAAAGGTATTCATTTTAAGTAATACCGATTTTTGATCAAATTATTTATTTATGATAACTTTAATAATATTTATTTATTTGTTTATTTGTTTGTTTTTAAGTAATCTTGACTTTTGAACAATATTATTATTAATAATAACAACAACTCTTAATTAATTAATTAATTAATTAATTAACTTATTTACGTAATATTGACTGAGTACTTCATGAATAATAATGATAATAATAATGTGGTCATACATTATTATTATTATTATTAACAACAACAACAACAACAACAATTATTATTATTATTGAAGTGATCATAAACAATTAAATAAATAAACAAACAGTTATCAACTATTATAATAATTATTATTATTATTGTAATTATTGTTATATTGTTTCCATACAATAATAATAATGATAATAGTTGATCACTTTATATATATATATATATATATATATATATATATAAAATTATTTGCATAAACATAATAATAATAATAATAATTTTATGAAAAGTATTCATTTTAAATAATACTGATTTTTGATCACATTATTCATTCTTTTATTTATTTATGAACACTAATAATAATAATAATATAATAATTATTATTTTTATTTTTTATTATAAAACACTACAACTTAACACTTATAACTAAACAACTCTGTCTAAACTCAGATCCATTTTTAAGAGCAGGGACAGTATGACTGCAGTGTGATTGTTTCTCAGTTCCATCAAATGAGATTCGAATTGGTTTCTTTCAACAATTCAGGAATTCAAGTTTAAAAACACTAAGAAACAATGTATTCACTGGAGAAAAATTAATTATTAATGCTTTCTTTTTTTCTGGTAAAGTTTGCAGTTGTTAAAAAAAAACAAGTTTTAACTTGACAAGAGTGTTTTTGAACACTGCGGCAGGAAATTACTCTCACTATCTCTATGTGTATACGCACTGATATATAAAGCGTGACAGATGATCCTTGCTACAAAACCACTGGAGAAACTTGTTCCAAATTCATATAAAAGGGATCTTCAGAAGACATTTCAAGTGAGATATCAGTACATCTAACACGACTTAAAATGAGGATGAAAAACAGAGATGCATATTTTCTTTTCTCAGCAGCCTGTAACGCCTACTCACACTTTTCCAGCCATGCCCAGATCAGCATGCAAAGAGCCAGCTAAGACTCTGGAAGCCCAAGTGCTGGCAGATATTAAGACTGGGATCGATTTCATGGAACATCACCTTGGTAACATATGGCCACAGCTGAAGAAGTTGATTTCCTTTCTGTCGTCCTTTATAACTCCAGTCCTTTCTTTTTTTTCTCCAGGTGTTTCATAGCTTTCATTTTTTTTCTTAATCCCTCATCTTGGCAGCCCAAGATGTGTGAGGTTTTGTTTCATAGACAGTGCATACATTAACTACAAAAACATTTCCACATTTGTCTTAATGTGACAGCTCGTATGTTTATGTTTGGGATTTTTGCACTGATAAAGATCTCCTTTCATATTATGTATTGTAAAAATCAATACTTTCATATTCATTGTAAAAACCCGAAGCGTGTGAAGAAAGACCTTATCAGGATAATACAATATCCCCTCGCGGAGCATCGCATACCCACGGTCGGGACACGCTAACAAACATGCAGCCAAAAGATTTCCACCATTGCCACCTGATAAATGAGAAATTTTTCAATATCCAGGAAGCTGATTACCAA
Source organism: Tor tambroides (assembly GCA_021397915.2). NCBI lineage: Eukaryota > Metazoa > Chordata > Actinopteri > Cypriniformes > Cyprinidae > Tor > Tor tambroides. The sequence continues at coordinate 17,004 of JAFVLL020010827.1, forward strand.
TTTACCGCTGTCAACTTCCATCTCTGCACCAATGAGGACGTTCTCTCAATGCATATGCCATCTCAGAGAATATTTCTGCACATATTGGAAATGTGCTCTCTCAGCTAATGTAACAGAACCCAATAGCTGGTGTGATTTTTAGCTTTCTGATTAATATGATGTCATGTACAACACTCTAAACAAGCTGCTGAGGAAATGCAGAGCGTGACAGGATTGCAGACGGCCGGGGTCATTTTGAATGTGCTGTAGACTTGGCGGGAACGATGTGAATAACTGTAGCGGATGGTTGTAAATACACTGATGGATGCAAATTTGTATTCTTAGTTCTCATTAAATAAAAACAACTCAAGCCTCTTTTGATGGACACAAAATTAACCTAGGAATAAAGAACCCAGGACTTTTTGCATTCACACTGTCCCTGGGATCTGAGTGTTATGTAGTATTATTTACAAGTATTATTAATAATATATAAAAAAAATAATAGTAAAAAAAAGTAACACTTTACTTAAAGCCTTTATGTATAATCTATTATAAAAGTAGTTTTAATACATTAATTATGCCTTGTAATGCACCTTATAATGCATTGTACATTATTCTTATGCAGGGGTGGCGCCAGAGAATTTTGAGTGCAGGTGCTGAGGGGGTGCTAGATCACTGACAGGGGGAGCTGGGCAATTAATAGTAAATATGACCAAAACAGGTTATTATTTTTCATGTGAATAATAAAATCGCCCACTCGATTTTGTAACATTTTATTACATGATTATTTGACTCATCACATTTTTTGGCCGTTCATTCTGACGTTAATTTTTGATGAATATGCGCTGTGCAGGCGCATGTCAACTGTTTATAATGTATTAACTTGGTTACAATTATTCATAAGAATCTTATGAATAGTTGTAACCAAGTTAATACATGAGAACACTTAGCAATTCGTTGTTACGCTATGCATTTTAAAATCAGTTATAATTATTTACGGCATTATTATTTACACACATTGTGAATAATTACAATGCATTATACCCTTTAATAACCCTTTCTAGTGCATTATACATAAAGGCTTTAAGTAAAGTTTTACAGAAAAAATAATGATGATGATGATAAAATGTTACGGAAATAAAAAATAGATAAACATTAATATTATTATTATCCTACAATTCACTCATTTGCTGTTATAAAAAATAATTTACTGATAATTAAATAAATTTTAAACAATTTAATCAAATAAATTTCAAACTAAATAAACACATTATATATATATATATATATATATATAAATTAATTAAGTAATTAATTTATTTTAGCTTATTCTCTCAAGTCCACCTCATTTCATTTTAAGCATGTTAATTAAAAAAGGTAAAGAAAATATTTTGATCTGAATAGCTCATCTCATTTTGTTTATCATTTGTTGGTCCAGTTGAAATGAACCGAGAACATTGTGTAATGGTAAGTTTTAGTTTATAAATTGTGTTACAACTCTTTAGTTTAGTAGTAAATGTGTCTGCTAATTCAGATGATACCAGTTCAGAAGTGATTTGGATTTTTTGTTGGTTGTCTAGAATTATAATGGTCTTTCTTCTTGTTCTTTTATGCATTTTTTTGGTGCAATGAGCTGAATCAGCCTCTGTCAGACAGTCTGGCCAGAGGACGGATGGAAGAGGACTTCTGTATGCTGGTGGGCTGGGTTCATCTCTGAACTGAGAGGATATGAAGTAGTGGAGCTGGTTTAGTTCCAGTCGGGTCAGGTCCCAGGTGTGTCGCCCTCTCATCTGTCTACTCCTCTCTTCCTCCTTGTTCTCCTCCTCCATTCCACCAAAGGCCTCATTTTCTGCACGATTAGGCTTCCACCTGTCCTGCTCCTGGCCTCTGGCCCTCGCCTGGGCTCCAACACACCGTCAATTAACATGAGTAAGTTTTTAGCTGAGTCACACCAAAATGAAAGCGAATAGGGAGAATAAAATTAAAATATGAAGTTGAAATCAAGAGTAATGCATTCATTTAGATATACATGTGCTTTTTGTGTGGCTTTATTGAACTCTTTTCTTCAGTAACAAACATGGTGGCTTTCTAAACATAAATCGTGTTGTTTTCAAGTAAACATGCATTTGGTAATTAGTTTTTCAGTTCCATCTCTGATTAATTTGATATTGAAACCTGTCCATGTAATGCATAATAACCCTCATATTGCCAAAATATCATTTAGGCTTCTTTTGGCCCGCAACCAAATTACTAGAGAATGAAAGGACCTGCGCCAGGCCTTTAATTTCACCCCTGTAAAATGAACCAATGAGCCAAATAATCTGGCTGGCCCTCATTGTTGCAAATGTGACACCTGTTGTAAGTGGCACGACTTAGAACTGCCAAAACACTTTTG
>JAFVLL020010830.1:0-28184 GCA_021397915.2 Tor tambroides
TTATTTTTAAAAAAAAAAAAAAAAAAAAAAAAAAAAAAAGGAAAATTGTAATTAAACTGAAAATGGTATAAATCTTTTTTTTTTCTCTCTCTCTTTCTCTCTAAGAACTTGGTTCGTGTGTTTTTAAAAATGTTTGTTGAAAGATTTTTCCTTTTCTTTCCTGCAGATACTTTTATTTGTCTTTGACCCATGTGTCTTCCTGCCAGTTTGTTTTTAGGAAGGATTTTCCAAATGAGAAAAAAATCAAAGCTGCTTTTATTCAAACAACTAGGCCTGAGTCTGAGATGGAAGTAAGGAGTGGCATTTCCATTTGGCCTAAAGGAATTACTCCATAACTTATTGGTCCATTTGAAATGCTGTTCTGCTGGAAGACTGAGTCCCCAGTACAAAATCTGTGGATTGTCATAAATCAAGCGATAGATAAGTCTCTCCACATCCTCTTAATGCTGGGTTCCTACCATAAGATCATTATAGTAAAAAAGTGACAAATTTGATTGATTAAAATGGCACCAGGCGACTTCGGCTAAACCACGCTAAGTGATGTGACACTGCAGTTTCCGCATCATATTTCTGTCAAGACAATGATGGTAAAAAGCGTTGTTGGCGTGTGATATCTGACAACACAAGCCATCTGCCTGGATATGAGGCTAGATTTATGACTGGGTTTTAGTGGGCTGTGAAGGAGTACCGAGAGAAAAGTAGTCGTTTTTGTGCATTGTCACTTTTCAAATGACCGTAAATTCTGTTAAGGGGACACTTAAGCAGCTTGACAAACTGCCAGTCGTAAAGCTATGTACCATACTAGTTAGCTCTGGCCCTCGTGTCTGACACAGTCTCTTAAATGTTTATGCTCTGCGCAGTTAAAAGATGCACTAGATTTTCCGTATGTTAATATGGAATACGTTGATTTTATCTTCTGTTTACTACCACCAAAATAAAGAGTGATCCACAAGCAGCAGCAGCCCAAACAAATCCTCCCTATTGATCAAGACTGCTAAAATAATAAAATACTCAGGTCATGTAATGAAAATGAATTTATTTGTTATTTCATTTTACATTTGATCATATTTTAGTAAGTCACTCTAGCTGTAATAATAATAATAATAATAATAATAATAATAATAATTATTATTATTAGTTACTAGAATATTTTCCAATTTTAATAATAATAATAATAATAATAATAATAATAATTATTATTGCACCACTGAATACACAATATTAATATTGTGTTATATTAATGAAATATTGTTGTAGTATCAGTCACCTGCGCTTGTAGTACATTTTGTTCATATCCATTTTGTCAATGGATAATTAAATAATTTAAATTAAATTTTAATCTGTTTAGCTATTCATTAATGTAACAATGTGGTGTGTATATTTTTACTTTATTACCAAGCACAATAATCTTTTTTTACCTCAGCTTCTGCAGTTTCATAATTAATTCAATCATTATTATTTTACTTCATTTATTTATGTAACTACTAAAGATTTCACAGATGAAACCACTACGGCTGTATTGTAGCACAGCTTTTGTTATTATTCTTTGATTCTTATTCATTCATTTGATTGAATGCGAGCAACAACTGCGTCTGATTGTCTAGCAAGCAAATCCCCATATTCACAGGAGCACAGAGGATTGAGTACACTCACAGAAAACCCATTAGCCTAGTTTCTCAGATTCATAGTGGAAAAAAATCAAGCCAATCATCAAGCACAGACCACACATGTCCACAAGAAATGTCTTTTGCCACTCACATCACCATCAGAAGGATAATGATTCTCAATCCATCATTAAAATTTGCCTGAGGGCTTTTGTCGCATCAGTCTCACACTTGTCTCTTGAGGCAAGTTGAGTCTTGCTTGACACATTATTGTTTACCCACTAAACCACAGTCATACGCGTTACACAAAAAAGTGTGTGTGTAGGCCTGAATCTGTATAATCAGCAATTTTGATTGATGCATATATGACTTTATTAAAACTTGTAAAATGGATCACACTCACGACTCAGGTTGAAAGACAACACATTGATATTGGTATAAAAGGTCAGTGTGTGTTAAATTAACTGTATCTTTTTGTTAAAATATCAGTGGAAATGATCAGTTTTTGTCGAGTCAAATTAATTTGTATAGTGCTTTTCACACAAAACAGGTTTACAGAAAATCATGATGTTAATGTTTAGAATATCTTAATGCCGTATAGTCACATTAAGCAGAGCTGGGCGATAATATAGTTACATTTTGCTGATGAGATGCACTGAATGGTAGAAACAGTTTTCACTCAGAAATTGCAAGTAAATTTCACAATTAATTACAAAGTAAAGCAAGTAACAAATTGAATTAAATGTGAAATTCTGAAGTAGAAAACCTGAAATACTTAAAAAAAATAAAATAAAAATTGTAATCAGTAAAATATTCAGCAGACTAAAAAGTGTGACGAATAGTCATCAAATAAAGTAGCCCAATGTAGAATATTGGTTTCTTATGTCATGCGGCAACATTTATGACTCTAAACACTAGATGGCACTGTTTGACCAGCAATGCTGTGATTTAGGCTAGTGTTTTGAGGAACCCCTCTCTCCTCGCAGTGCAGACAGAGTTATCATTTACTAGTTGAGTAGGATCTGCCATTGCTGTTATCTTTTAATAGATTTGTACGGAGAGAAAAGCAGGTGCCTCTTGTTAATGTGTCCAATTGCCCAAGTTGCCTACTGAATGTGGTGCATCCATCACTGTCTGCTGCTGTGACACCCTGTCATCCGCCCTCAGTGGCACAAGCCATGCAGACGCGCCGTAAAAGATGAGCTTCCTCATGGGCACCGTGCACGCTCAACACAATCAGCACAAACACTCCCACCCACCCACACACACCCTACACTACTCCTAAACTCTACACTGAATACTCTGCCTTCATCAACAAAGTTAACTACAACACAATTGTCTCAACCAGGGGTTTTCAAATCTTTGGAAAGATTTCATTTTGCTTTGACATTCATTAATATTAGAATAGATATTATTGTGTCAAAAATATTACAATTACTAATTCATTTATTTTATTTATTTATTTATTTTATTAATGTCTTGACACATTCATTTTCTTTTTGTGTTACTTGGTTCACCTGGTGATATGTCATATTTGTTGAGCTTTGAATTAAGTAATTATATATATATATTTATAAACCCAATCTGGTTTTCATAGACAATTTTGTGGTTAAAAAGATCTTTCTCTGAGAGAGTTTTGAAGTATCAAAACCTGCAATTGACGTTTTTTTAGTGAGTCTTTTTTTCATCCACAGTAGCATGGTTTTAGTTTAAAATGAATTAATTAGCACACACAAAAACAGTAAAATTTTGAAATGTTTTTACTATTTAAAATAACTGTTTTCTATTTGAATATATTTTAAAATGTAATTTATTCCTGTGATTTCAAAGCTGAATTTTTAGCATCATTACTCCAGTCACATGATCCTTCAGAAATCATTGTAATATTCTGATTTGCTGCTCAACAAATGTTTATTATTATTATGTTAAAAACTTGATTTTTTTCAGGTTTCTTTGACAAATAGAAAGTTCAGAAGAACAGCATTTATCTGAAATAGAAATCTTTTGTAACATTATAAATGTCTTTATCATCACTTTTGATAAATTTAAAGCATCCATGCTAAATAAAAGTATTAATTTCTATAATCCCCCCTCCAGAAAAAAAAATAAAAAATACTGACTCCAAGCTTTTGAATGGTATAGTGTATAATGTTACAAAAGATTTTTATTTCAGATAAATGCTGATCTTTGAATCTTTCTATTCATCAAAGAATCCTGAAAAAAATACTCAACTGTTTTAAATATTGATAATCATAATAAAAATTTTTTCTTGAACAGCAAATCAGCATATTAGAATTATTTCTGAAGGAGCATGTGACACTGAAGACTGGAGTAATGATGCTGAAAACTGACCTTTGATCACAGGAATATATTACATTTAAAAATATATTCAAACAGAAAACAATTATTTTAAATAGTAAAAATATTCCAAAATTGTACTGTTTCTGCTGAACTTTGGATCAAATAATAAATAAACAGATGGAGTGCTTGAGCCATACGAATGTGGGTATATAAGGCAAAAAATGAGTGGAGGATATGTAAAATCATGATGTAATAATAATATAGAAATATTTATTGTTTTATCTAGATGGATAGATGGCATTCTACAAAACTCTACTATCAGAGCAACCTGTGATGATTTATCCTGTTCTTCATTGATGTAGCCACAGATGAACTGTTTGAAGAAAGCTTGTGGTGCCTCTAGGTATGGTATGATTTGATGTGTAGCTTTGCATTAATAGAGTAAAGATGCACAGCGCAAATGCATGTCTTGAGCCTGAGGCAAACTTTATTAATATACTTCACATTATGAACATGTATGCTTCCATATGGCCAACGTAAGTGGTGAAGCAATTTACGATCAGCTACGCTTTGAGCTTGATTCTGTAGTAAATACTACATGTGTAAATATGTTCATGGTTTGTGGCCTTATAGTAGATGTGAACAGGTCTTTGAGGCATGAAAGTCTTTGGAGCAGAGTTGCTTTTTGCAGCTGCACCTTCGTTTGGGGGAGGCATTACCATGTTAATACCTTGTTAGGGCTTTTGCGATGGCTGGGTCTTAGAGAGGTCAATGTCAGTACCACTTTAGCAAAAACCTGTGATGTAGAGGGCCTGAGATTTAGAAATGTGCAACCTCCACATTCCCATCATCCCCAAGAGTCCCTCCAGTTCACCTCGGTCCCTCTCCAGAGCTTAAGAAGCATATGGATGTGTCATAAATATGGTTCTGGTCACAACTTGTCCTTTTTAATACAAGAGGGCAGTAGGGCTTATTTTCTGTCCTTTGGTTTCATTTTTTCCCTTTGGTTTTTATTCTTTTTCTTCATCCTGAGGCTCTTCAGCTTAAGTTTTCTCTTTTTTTCTGTTATTGGAAAGTAGTAAAGACCACAAGGTTAAAGTTTCTGACCTCAGTTTTCACGGCATGCAGGTAATTATAACCATGGTTCCTCATTTTCAGGCTTCAGCTCAAAAATAATTGCCCTGCTGCTATCGTTAAAATCTGCTCAATTCATTTGTATAGCACCCTTGCAAAACACGATTTGAGTCTATGTTGCAATCCAGCTGTTGATTAAAATGAATTATATGAAAAACAGCCTGATTTAAGTTTTTTGATTAAATTAAAATCTTTACAACTTCTTTGTAAATGTCCTCTTTGCTGTGCAGAGCCGTAGGTGCTACACACAGGCAAGAACAAGAAAAGGTGTGACAAACTTTCCACACATTTATATGGTGTTAGAAATAAAGGTTAAAAAATGGGGTTTTCACAGTGATGCCACAGAAGAACCATTTTTGGTTTCCCAAATAACTTTTCAGTGAACAGCTATTAAAAGAACCATTTTTTCTTAAAAACCTTTATTATAAAGAATTCTATTAGAATAACATATTACTTTATTATTATTGTTATTAAATATCATCAAAATGTCCATCAGAATTCAAGATCTGTGTAACTTTGAAAATAGAGAACAATCAAATATTGCAGAGGTTTTTCAGATTAAATGTAACCATGAAAAATCGGGGGTAATCAAATTTGTTTTAAAGGCAAAATCTAAATTTCAGATGATAAGATGAACGTACTAGACTAACCAGAACACATGAACTTTCTTATTTTTGATTCTGATCCCATGCCGAGACTTTATTCAAGGTTTATCCATTTTGAAATGTCTCCTAAGGCTGCTTTGAGTGGTAACCAAGCCAATTTATGCAACAGATTCAATGGGCCATTGCAGCCTGCAGTCAAGCTCAAGTAGAGGCAATAGTGGTTCACCATTTGGCTATGTTATTGTTTTCTTTAGTATTACCCAGCTGGGAAAAGTCAATGGCAGAGTGGAGAGGTCCTCTCTTCCATCTCTAGAGCTAATTTGGTTGTGCAGTTTGAGTGCTTAATTTTGCACTCGGTCGCTTTCTAAGGTTAATCGTGGGACAGCAGTGTTTATGTTGCAGTGTCGGGCCCAGCTCCCTGCTAAATCTTGTAGGCTCCAGAAATATGCATCCTCCACCCCCAACTGCCCCTGTTCCAGTGGAGGAAAAAAGAAAAGAAGACAAATGTGACGCTGAACAAAAGACAGAGGAAAGTCGTTCCAATTGGCCACTAATGAGACAAGCTCATGAGGATTTCCAACAAACAATGTTAGCATTTGCAGCGCCCCTCGCCACTGGCCCAGCGCAGCTCAGGCAAAGGAAATGCGGCAAGAGAACATATCTGTCATGATTGCCTACATGGCTGCAGGAGGGCTCGCTCTTTAAGTTGTGAGCAGGAAGAACGCCTCACTTATGGTCAATCTAAAAACACCAAACTGACATGCTGAGACCATTTTTCTATGTTTGTCTATCCAGCTACCTTTCTTGACATCCCCTCTCCCAAATGGATCACTCAAAGAACAAGGAACAAAGTTACACACCATACGTTCTCAATTTTCTCAATGTGGTGAAAGGAAAATACATATAATAACTGAAAAATAATATGTCAAGAGAATAACAGCACTCCCTGTAACTAACTGAGATACTTTTATCAGAAATATCTGAGCGGAAAGCAGGAAAAGAAACATGTTTTTGTAATGTACCTCCACTGAAAGCCTGGGGTGATCTTTGCTGGCTGCTAAAATGGCCACATGTCGGGCTAGACAAGAAGTCTTGTCTGCAGCTTTTAAATAATGTGATGCTACATCATTTAGGGAGCCAGTATTAGCATTAACGTCAAGTGTTTTGTTTGGCTGCTATAGGTCATGCGCTTCACGCATAAACGGTGGCGACTGCACTTCTCTACTCTGAACCACAATGGCTGGTGGGTTTGTTTACCCCTGAAACTATAAGATGGAGCTGAATTGAATTGGACAGGAAACACACACATAGCAATTTTATTTGGTGTCGGGAACTTTGTGGGTGTGTGCATGCTAACTAACAGTGCCACTGGACTACGCAGAGCTAACTTGAGCGTCTGCTTTCAGGATTTCTAGCATTAATTCTGTCTGAACACATCCATAAATAAATAATAGAACAGGAAATAATGAAAATAATATTACGCTTGGAAGCAGAAGCATTTCACATTTCTCTTAGCCCACGTACCGCGCTAGCTAATTAGCTTTCTAAGGAGTTGTCCTCCTTTCTGTAAATTGAGTTCCTGAGTGAAAGAGACTCTCCAAAAGCTGTTTTCTGATGAAAGACAAAAAACATCATGAAAGACAAAAGAAACACTCAAATACAAGTGTCAAAGTCTCAGAAAAGGCTACTGAAAATTTTGTATTTCTTAAGAATAACTCATCACAGAACGTTCAAAGAATGTAAGTTATGAGAACATTATTTCTGAATGTTCTCTGAATGTTCGAAACATCCATTAAAAAAAGTGAATTTATGCAAATGTTAAGGGAACATTCTATTTTATGGGAATATTATGGGAACGTTACTCGTGTTCTCTGAGTGTTCTGAAACAAGAAGTAACATTTTAAAAAATCACCATAAAAAAGATGTATAAATAAAGTTTTTTATTAACATTTTCAGAACATAAGACCTGATAACTTTCATTGAACATTCTATTAACGTTACTGGAAGAACTTTGAAAGAACCTCGCCAGAATGTTAACCAAAATTCAGAGAATGTTCCCTGTTAGTTGAGATCGGTAATGTTATAAGAAGCCAATCCTCATCAGCTTCTGCTTATACTTCAGGCTTCTCGTTGACCTTGCAGTTACTATAACAGTATTCAGACCTTTAACCTCCCCCCTGCCTACCTGCACACTCTTAACACTCCCACTTTAGGATCTTACCTGCTCCACCTTGTGCCCTCCAAAGCTGCTCATAAAAGGCTTATGTGCAGGGACAGAAGCTGTGGCTCAAGGTAGCCTCTACTTTTTATTTGAGTCTTAAAGAAGACCGTAAACCTTGAGCTCCAGGAACAACCTCATTTGCCCAGAGCACCCGCGTGCTCTCTTTCCTCATTAGACCCCCAGTCAAACAAAAAGAGAAAAAACACGTTCAAACGACTTCTTTCTCGCAATGCGTTTACTGCTAATTAGTTTGCTTTGTAAGGTTAGATGTGCGGACGGAGCAACTTTGAAAGCGTTTGGCGGCCATCTGTGTGAGCACAGCGATAACTATGTACAGATGGCCTGCACTCAAGACAGGTTGCTTCAGAGAGGAAAAAAGCAGTGAGACATTTTTAGTTTATGTTAATAAGATTTATGGCCACACTCACAGGTAACCAATTTGGCAGTAATGATGACTGTTAGTCATTCAAGAGAAAAAAAAAAAAAGGATAAAAAGTTTTGAAGAAGAAAAGTCATTGAAGCGAATGAATATAGACCAAATAAAATCTTGTTGCAGTTTTAACCATTTTTCTGTGATCTAATAACTGGATCATGTGGAGTTATATAGTGTTTTGTTTCATTTTTCTACCTCTATGTTAGTTTCTTCTGTATCACTGTTTCTACTCGGCCACATATTGAATCAATTGGTTGTCAGCTACTTGAGAAAAATACTTAATTTAACCAAGTTAAATTGCCATTACTTACTCAGTGAACCAGGTAACTCAAGAAAAAGGTAATATTGCCAGGTAATTGTTGGACACGGTCACAAAATTTGCAAACATAATCAAATAAGTGAAGTGACATTCGTAATTTATGCCATTACCTCTGACACAGGTGTTTACATGCTGTCGTTTTTCAGTCATTTTTTTTTTTACGAAATACAAAGAAGTACCTTAATTTGAAGACATTTTCTAAAATCTTTATAGAATATCACACACAATAATGTGCATGAAGAACATTTTTCATTTAGCCTGAAAGTCTATACATTTTATGTGAAATTTGTACCAGTCAGTTCACTGCTTTAGTTAGTTTTCTGGACGATAAATGAACTCTTCTTTCTTTCTTAAATGGAATTAATGCTGGCCTGTGACCAGGTAACTCATCTGTTCTAATATTGGTAGAACAAGAGAGATTCTATGAACCCACAATATGATGCCCATAGAATTAGCCATCTCTTCACGCTAGCCTGATTTTATGAAACATATCATGCAGCTTCTTAATTAGCAAACTTCTTTAAGGAGCAAGAGAGAGGATTTGCACTAATACAGTGTTTACTTTACTGACAGAGTGAAATAAATTTCATTTTGTTGCCTTTGAGCGGCTAACTCTGCTAATTGCTTCCACAAGTAAACACTCAGTTAGCATGGCCCATCACAACACACATCAGCTTAGCCGTAATGGAGTCTGAAGCTTTTGGGAGGTTAAAAGTGTTTTTATAACTTAAGGGGACTTGATAAGAGAAAGCTATATTTACAGTGGATCAGTCTGACAGCTTTTCAAAGAGCGCTATCTATAAGTGGCTATTTTTGAGCCAGAGAGAGACTGTCCTCTTAGCTGAAGTCCTCATTAGGGAAGGAAAGAGAGAGGAAACCGAGAACAGAGAGAAAGAGGGAGATGGAAATATGTTCAAATAACATCTTTGTAATGTCAGTCTGCACAGCTTTCCTTCTGTGCTTGCATATGCATCTTCATACTGTAAAAAATTGTTCAGTTGTTATTATTTGTACTGTGTCTGCTAGCAGTGTCTTTAAATGTTGTCTTTGTCAGTCATCTGTCATTTTTTTCCCCAGTACCACAAACATCTTTTTCCTTTTTTTAAAATGCTTGCATTATGGATAAAGTAAGCTAACATTTAACAAAGAGTGTACATATCTGTCAGAAAGAAATTTATTGTAATGAATTTGCTGCATTATGACTTGAGTTTTGTTTTCTTCCATTTTGACATGAAACGACTCATCTAAAATTATTTTTTTTCATAATCTTATTATATCTCATACTGTACCATCTGTTTTTGTTAAACATTTATTCCTCATCTGATTCATAAGATGAACTAATCAAGAGTACAAACCCTTGAAAAGCGCATTTTACTCATGCGCTCTGTTCCCTCCGTTCCCTCTCCTTCTTTTTTCCGAGGTTTTATTAGGAAATGGATCCCAGGTGTTCGATAAGCCTGTAGTGGACATGACAGCAGTGCAATCAAGTGTATAAATTTAATTGCAGGCTCATTTGGGGCCGTTTATTAGCCGGTTAGGGGCACCCTGCTCCACTTGAACCCTGTTATTGTGAGGCAGAACATCTGTTTGGCTCTTTTTAACTATTTGTTTCATTGCATAGTTTCACAAATGCACAGTTTTAATGGCTACAGGATTATGGTAAACTGGCATTGGGGGCTTGAATGTTGCAGTTGTGTTTTGTGAAGCAATTTATGTTGTTTAAGGATCAATTTGTAGTCTGTGGTCTAAATTATATAACTAAACTGAACCCTTGGGAAATAAATTAATCGTTGCATCATCGATTGGACCTTTTTGAGGGCCAAACACAAAAAAGCTTAGTTTAGCTTCATTTCTTTTTCATTTTAATACTATCAAATATATTTAGTTTAATTTCTTAATTTGTTAATGATTACAAATTACAAACTCCAAACCTAATGCAGTCTTTGCTTTTTTGAGGCATTGATTGTCCCATTCTGATTTTATTATTATTTAATTTATTTACTTTTTTTTGTTTTGTTTTCTGTCTAAAGGCTTTTCCTCACCAAGTCTGATATGAGTAAACTACCTGAGAGTGTTTTTGGCACCAAATTACAGATTAAGTCAAATGCTTAAGTTTCACTGAACTAAAAAAAAACTTATGAATGAATAACTGGATAATTAGTTTGGCATCCAAACCACTAAAAAATTACCTCGCTTTTGAATAAAGGAATGACAAGTCATTGCAGAGCAATATACTCAGCGTGAAACTTATAGAGACAATCAGAATTTGCAAAAATTTGCACTTGGTATGAATAGGCCTATCTGGCACTGTTGAACATTGCAACACTAGGAACTCTAAGTCTGTACCATGCACATTGATGTAATGTTTAAGGTATTAAAAGTTGTTTACCTAAGAGTAACATTTTTGGACCCTGTCACAACTTTTCCATCATAATTTAACCACAACTGGCAGTATCTAGGGTTGACCCCTCTCGGTTCTGTAGAAAACGTGGATTCATGGCATCCCATCACCTATCAGGTTAACTGATCCCGTTAACAAGGCCTAAAAAGTCTATAAATCGACCAGCCCATAGCAGAAAATTGCAACATGAAACGATTTCAAGTCAATAAAAATTCACCCGCAATGTGGGGCAGAACAGATAAAGCCATCTCCTCATCCTCCATATGTATTTCTCATGGTAAATTTGTAGATTAATCAACTGTATTGCGTATCAGAGCTGGGAATATTATGATCACTGCATGTCTTTGAGCTAAAATTGAAAGCGTATTTGTTTTGTTAAATGGTTTTCTCATGCCTTGCAGTCTTACATCCACATGACATCTTCTGTAATTTGAATATTTGGATGTTAGTCAAGCATGACAACAAAACAAACAAATACATGCACTTGCTCCGGTGGCACCTAACAGCATTTTCCTCGAGTGTGCAACAAGGGCTAAATATGTCTTAGCAAAGGTCAGGCTATGATTTGTTATGAGAGCACTCGTGGGGAATTCTGATGCGCACTGATCAATCCCACACCCCTTGACACGCACATAAATCAATGCTGTTTCAAGAAAAGCCCTCCCACTGTACAAGACGAGAGCGGGGCGACGTGATAAATCCCTTATTTGCCATTTTCTGCCCCCTCCTCCACCTCTTAGATCCCGGCCCGCTGATAGATCGCAATACACCGGCTTTGCTGTTGTGTTTGGTGGCGTGAAAAAAAGAAAATCCCCTATGCGCTAACACTCTTTGGCGTTGATGGCTTATTACCAGGCGCTGTGATTTGACGGGATGTGTTCAAGGATCTCCTGTGCGGAGGAAAAGGTCAGCAGCTTTTAGCTGCAGCTCCGCTGGAATACTAATACTGTCCTTATTCAAATGATCCGCTACAGTGCTTATTAAATGGGCTCCGGTGCTTTAATTTAATAGTGCAGGAGCCGGGGCGAATGAGAAGCCTGTGCCAGGTCTGAATGAGACGCTACTAAAGGCAGAGATCAGGAGGGGGTGGCGGCAGCCGATGATGCCGTGTAACATTACATTGGTGAGCGCATAAGAACATGTATTTTTGCATTTGATGGACACGCATACGGTCACGTACATTCGCTTTACACTCATAATTGGAGAGCGTCCTTTCTCGCTTTCATTCCTGCTCCACCTCTCTTGTTCCTCCTTTGACTCGGCTCTATGTAACAAAAAGAATCGATCCATTAAGTGCTTGACTAGGCTATTAATGCTATTTAATGTATGTGTTCTCGTTAAATCTGGTTTTGTGGATTTGAACCTCAGTGGTCGGACAGGGGTGTGCTGGTTTCTCATAAAGGTTGTGTTTATTGGATGGTCCAGTCTTGAAAGTCTCTCTTGATCAATCAGTGAGATGGGCTTCTTGTCTCTAGTCTAGACAGATATCGAAATAGAGTCTTAAAGGGATAGACTCACTTTCTTGTTGTTTAGAACTTAAGTTCTTCTGTGGAACACAAAAGAAGGTATTTTGAAGAATGTTTCCACTGATTTTGTCAAATACAAACTTTTAAAACAACAATTGACCCCACTGACTTTAATTGAAAAAAAAAAAGTGA
Organism: Tor tambroides; assembly: GCA_021397915.2. NCBI lineage: Eukaryota > Metazoa > Chordata > Actinopteri > Cypriniformes > Cyprinidae > Tor > Tor tambroides. Next base: position 12,677 of record JAFVLL020010830.1, read on the forward strand.
CAACAACACATATCTCTAAGTTACAAGTTTGTAACAACAGGAGGGTACATAAATGATGCATTTTCATTTCCCTCATTTGTAAAACCGAATAGCACAAAAGTGCACTCAGAAATTTGTGTTATGCTGTTTTATGGATTGGCCATCTTGGATTTATACAGACATCTAGTGGCATGGATGTAACATCATGCATTAAATTTTACCAATGCCATTGAACAAATGTAGCATTCACAGTCAGCTGTGGGTTATTCTGTGAGTAAAAGTGTTTGATGAGTAAAAGTTTTTTACTGGTCATGTGATCCCAGCATGAGGCTACCCACCTTTGTGTTTTATTAAGCTACTATTATGACTGGAGTCATAATATGTATGCATGTATATGTTACTGATTAAAAATGCAATAGTGTGTTATGTATGTGTGTATTTGCAAGAGAAAAAAATCATGTAAGAAGCCTTAACAGCCCTCAGCATTCATTCTGACATAAGACTGATACACTTTTGTGTCGTTGAGTGGTGAGATATGAATGATAAAGCTGGTACACTATGGAGTGTGTAAAGAAAAGGTCTTTATTCATGTGCTTGTCACACTGAAGATCAATTCTGTACTACACTTGAATCATTAGATCTCATGCAATATGTAAAAAAAATACATCTGTGCAATAATAATACAGGGTAGTTGTCTATCCTCACAGGAAGTCCTCCAGGTATCTGATGGTCATAGCACACCTGTATATTGTAGGAAATTAGTTTTTAGGCCTGGAAATGTCATGAAAGTGTATGTAGTGATTTTTATTCTTCATGTCTGAACCCTCTATAAAATATGTTTTAAAATCTTGAGCCATAAACAAAAAGGACATGGAAAGTCATTGAAATTTATTACTCAAAACCAGGTGTGAAAACTCTGAACCACGTCATCTCCAGGAAGTGGGAAAGATTTATAATAATTTTTTCTCTGAATGACGAATCATGAGATTTCAGGCCATGCTTAACTAGATGCCCAGAGAATGGCAATGATAGTTTGCATTATAATACATTATAACACAAAAATATGTACATATTCTTTAAAAAAAAAAGAAAAATATAAACCAGACTTTTTAATAGAAGAAGAATCTCCACCTGTAACTTGACTGGTAGAATATGGCGCAGACAGCATCAGGATTGTGGGATTGATTCCCTCCACACTGATAAAACCTGCACCATGAATGCACTGTAAAAAGCATCTGCCAAACCAAATGTAAATGCAGTGTCAGAAAACAGTTGCTTGTTATAGGCCTTTAAAACCAAGAAGCTGCAGAGAAGACTACTGATCAGATGCAAAGTTAGGATTTCAATTCCACATGAGAGAGAGAGGGAGAGGGAGAGGGGAATCCTAATGGAAAACAAGATGGATGCAATCTGAAAGGCTGATTGTGGGATTATTAATTGTTTTCAGTTCCCACCCTCTGATAATGATAGGGAGATTTCCAGTGGAAGTTGAGGGAGTGTATTCTATTGGTCTGATTATTTATTGTTTGGGCTATTGATGTGCATGTGTGTTCAGAATAGTGAGGCTGTACGTAATGGCTCATCTGTGATAAGGGTGCACATTAATTCCGTTGTCTCTGTTTCATCCACACTCACTTGATTTGTTTTCTTTCACTGAAAGTGCTTGTTATATGGTTTGTGCAGAGTCACATTAATGCCAAATTAAGCTTCACTTATACTGTTTTCATATTTTTGTGTGGCATTTTATGAATACAAACTTATTTATTTACAATGGATTTATTTATTTACAATGGATTTATTTACAATTATTTTTCTTTTTTTCACTGTGCGGTTCTTGCTCACCTATCCATCAAAAATTATTGAGAGAGAGAGAGGTTGGTAAGGTTTTTAAAAGTTTTTGAAAAAATCTAATGCTCACAAAGGCTGCATTTATTTGATCAAAAATACAGTAAAAGCATTAATACTATTACAATGTAAAATAACTTTTCTATTTTAATATATTTAAAAATCTCATTTTAAAATAGAATTCAATTACAATTTAAAATAAAATGTTCTATTATGACATAATATTTAAAGTATATTTATTCCTGTGGTGGCTCAATTTTCAGCAGCCATTAGCTTAATATATTTCTGGAAACTGTGATTAATTTTTTTCTTCTTTTTTTTCCAGGATTTTTTTAAAAGAATTTAAAGTCCAAAAGAACAACATTAATAAATATCTTTGCTGGCTCTTTTGGCCAATTTAATGCATCCTTGCTGATTAAAAGCATTCATTTCTCAAAAAACAAAATTACTGACCCAAACATTTAAACATTAATGTAAGTAGATAGGGACAACAGTGGTCCATTAACTTTCATTGTATGGAAAAGAGCAGCTTGGGCATACGGCTAAATATCTCCTTTTGTGTTACCCGTAAAGTCATGTCTGGATGACACAAGGGTGAATAAATGATGACAGAATCATCATTTTTTTGGATGAACTATCCCTTTAATGAATTCCCACACAGATGAAAGGTGTGTGGGTGGTGTTTAGTTTTGTTTTGTTAGTTTTGTTGTGTTTTTGTGACATCATTATCATAAGATAACAGTGTGATTCCCTCCCAGCACCTCCACCTCCTCCAGGCCATAAATCAGAGTGACTATGTCATCATTGTGGGATGTGGCGGAGCTCAGTGTTGAGGCGGTTGGCGTCTCGGGTGTGAAATCACTTGACCCCTTAGCATTAACCTTTCCTCCACTGGTCCACATGTCTCTCCCTGAGCCTGAGAACAAAAGAGGAACACTCCTGATTAAACACAAGAGTCCTCACTTGATATTAAAGCCTGGCTTAGTTGCCTATGTCCCTACTAAGACTGTGTGTGTGTGTGTGTGCTGGGGAGGAGGCAGACAGACCAACGTCCCGGTGGGAACAGTGTTTTGTCGTTCCAAGCAATGTTTACTTTCACTCCCCCTAACTCACACACATAGATCTCTGTCCCTGTGGTGTGGATCGATAGGCAGAGCTGAGATGCGCTCTGAGAGGCCTGAACTCTGGAGGAACACTTTGGTTCATGCTGCATGCATCACAAAAACACCATAATTTTTTTTTTTTAATTGTGTAAACACAAACTCACAAAATTTTTAGATATTTCGATATTTTACAGTTACAATTACAGTACAATTATGCTGTTCTATAATTCCTTATATTTTTATTTCCCTGTTTTATGGCTTATATTCCTATTACGGACTGCAGATTTTGCAATGAGAAGTTTACACTAAAGTAATGGAACTACAACAAGATAAATGGGTAAACTGATTTGCCCATTTGTCTATATTTATTTAATTTTAGATTATAAGTTTTGTTAATGACAATAATTATAGTAATTATTATTACAGATTTTTAAAGTTCATCTAAAAGTAAATAAATATATATCTAATAACTGTAAGTTATGTTACTAGTTATACTATTAACTATATGTATTTAATAATTATACTATTAAAAATATTTAATAACCAATATAGCTACTTATCTTAAATTACCTTTCAATTTTACTATTACTACTGCTACTACTAACCACTACTAATCATTCTTCTTAACAACAGCAGATTTTTAATGTTAATCTAATAAATAAATATAGCCATAAATATATAAATAAATATAGCCAATATTACTAATATAACTTCTCTACTTGTCTTTAATTACCTTCAATAAAATGTGTAATCAACCTAACAATAAAGTGTGAATGTTTATATGTATGAGAGGGTAGAGAAAGTCTTTAATGTTTCCTAGTTACTTGTTAAATTAGAAAAAAGCTCTTTGTGTCCCGTCCCAGAGGCTGGAGAAATAGAGTGTGTGAGTGAGTCTCTGTTCTGTCGTCCCACCCCCCTCATACTTATCTCTCTGCCCTGTCATGTTCCTTACATCAGGAGAAAATAATTAATTACTCAGTCCACTCATGATTTATGATATTACTGACATAATTAATGAAACACATCAATTTTCCTGTTTAATTGAAGGGGGCCGCAGTGCACGTCTGGCACAGTTAAAGGATTCACATGACAGAACAGAGCAAAATAGACACCTTCCCATTTTTTTTCTTTTATTTTACCCTCTCCCTCGCTATTTCTCCCTCTTTGTCTCTCACTCTCTTAGTAGCCCGTTAATAACAAAGGTGTATGACAATTTAGCAATATCTGCAATATTAGATGGTGGGCAGTAAACACAGTTAAACACCCAGGCAGTTGTTTATTGTGCATATTTACACAGATGCAGACATGCTGTACATTAATGTATATGTCTATAGTGTATATATGATTTATGAGGCGGCATTTCTAGATGTGTACAGCTCTCTCACTAGCCTGAAGACAATAGACAGCTAGGTAAGCCATGAATATTTAATTTATCAAGCAGAAGGTATGGAATATTCCTCATGCACTGCATCTAAAACAGTCGTGTCTGACACAGCCAAGAAGTCTAGATTTCACAGTATATTCATTTTATATAATTTATTTATTTGATTTGATTTTTTTCTGAAGCTGTGGAGTGTTAACTCTCTTCGGCAATGTTAGTGCATCTATAATGCTTGATTATTATTATTATTATTATTATTATTTTGCTTATATAGCTTTGTATCATATTTGCAAATATGATGTTTGATTTGAAAATAAATGGATTTTCAAAAATTTTGCCTCAAGGATATTTAAATAAAAAAAAGTGGTAATATAAAAGATCTTTTTTTTTTATTTAGTTCTTTTCAAATAAATACACATAACTAACATAACTAAGTCTAATTGAATATTTTAACCATGGTTATCCAATTATATCCAAATTGCAAAAAATAAATAAATAAAAAAAGTTCTCAGTTATTCTCAAATACAAAGTTATTAGAACTCAGACAAGACAGCAATAGCTTACTAGAGAGCAAGACGGCAAACAACAAGACATAAAATTTAACATTTTCAGCCATGCATTAAGTTCCACAGAAGTACATTAGCCAAGAGGAAACAATTAAAATAATAATAATAATAAATTAAAAAGATTTTTAAATAATAAATACTCACCAGGAGCATTTCATGTGCTTGTGATTAGGTACTTTGAGTTGACCTAGTCAACTGCGGGAATACGCTGGTCTGAGTGTGAGTTTGCATGTAACTGTGCTGGGGGGAGATTAGTGGCCATGGAAACACCCAGCCATCCCTGTTTGCAGAAAGACAAACTCTACATGTGAGAGTGATTGACACGTCTTTCCCTCTCCAGCTGACCCATAGAAATTAGCAAGTTAGAGTTATTCTGTTGCAGTGCTTTGAAAGCGGGTGGGGGGGGGTGGATACTTTAAAGTGGCTCTTGAAAATGCTCCTCTGTCATTTGCATGTGAAACATAACTGTTTTATGGGGTGGTGTGTTTTAAGCATAGCTGTGGCTTCACAGCATTCTCCGTGACTGGGCCGTCTCGCCATGGAGAATAACTTTATTTCTAGTCTGTCTGAGTGTTTGCGTTCGTGTTTGGGCCTCATTATGGACTGACTGTCTGTTGTCCTGCTTTATTGCACTTAGACTTGATGTATTGATTTGATTGGTTGATTAAAACTGGTCTAAATGTCAGTGTGACAGTCAGATTACACTGAGCAGCCTGTGACTGATGGCCACATGCAGGTTGTGTTATTTTGAGACTCTCAAACCATGTGGGATGTGTTCTGTCATGTGGTTTCAAATGAAAATATGTAAAGTTGAATGTACACTTGAAAGAATACATTTAATTCATCATTTAACCATGATTTGATAATATTTGAAGTATTAATGCCAGACTGCAACACATTAATTAATTAATTTTAATAATAGGATATTTAGTCTGTCTTGTGTAATATAAAGTGAAATAAAGTCAGAAACACTTGTTTTTCTACATTTAAAGTCATTACACAAAGGATAAGTCTAAGAACTTTTGATATTTGAGCAGAAGGGGGCAGCGTTGTTCTACCGAACTCACTGCATTGGTTTGTGAAGCGGGTGAAATTGGGAAGCAGGATCATAACGTCTGCCTTCGAAGAAAGTTAAGAAAAAAACATTATAAGAATCCTTAATATCCGTAATATTTATAGCCAGACGTTCTTAATTGCTTTAAAAATGTCGCAAAAATAATTATTGTACGTGACAGTTTTTAAATTTCCTTATTTGTATGTTTACATCAATACCACAATTTACTGTCAACACTAGCACTAAAATAGATTAAATATTGTGTACCAGTAAAGCACATTTATTTTTTGATAAAAAAATAAATTAAAAAAATCATAAAATGCATGCTAAAATACTAATTCTTGTTAACTAATGCAATGCAGAGTTATAAGAGCAGGCTATGTATTTCTCAATAATACCATCATTTAGTGACAGGTAGACATGTATATTTATTAATTAGATTCAATGTTGCTGTAAACCTATAAGTGTACACTATTTTTAAGTGTTTTTTTTAACTTGCCAACATATAAGTTGCGGTTTACCTACATTGAAATTAAATCTGTCTGAGCGTACAGTATTTGTTTTCATTATGATATCTCTGGTGAATGCTAAAGGCGCTTTGTGTCCATCATGTCTTTTGTAGTGTCGCAGACAGGGCATGAGACATGACATAAAGCAGACAGGAGAAGACTAAGGGCTTTTGTGTCAAAATCCCTCTGTGTGTATGTAAGGACTTAAGGATTATGTATCACTTAGTAGCCCTAGTTCTTTCTTTCCGTAGCCTGTGTACTTCTTAACACGTCCACACATACTACTCTGGCTACCCCCAACCCCTTAACCTGTTCCCCTTGCTTTCTTTCCTTTTTTTTTTTTTTTCTCTCTCTCACACCTTTAACCCTGGCTCATAACGGCTGGACTGTGGTGCTGGTCAGCATATTGTCACCTGGGTCCCATTAAGAACTCCACTCATCTTCTTTAGAAATAACAACAAAACAGATCTTTCACTGTAATTCTTCTAGATTTTTCAAATGGAGCCTCTTGGAGGTCAGAGGAAGTTGTGGAGACAAATTGTATAGTACTCTGAATAAGCAGGTTTTGGGTCTACGAGCCTCGGGATGAGAGGTGGCCTTAAGATGAGGTTCTTCTGTCTCTCAAGGGTCTTGTAGAGTAAAGCCTTCAGGCTCCAGAGATGAACGCTTAACGGCACAATGACAGTCTGGTCTGGGTTAAAACAAAAAGGGAGGCATTATTTTGGATTCTTCGTGGCGAAGCTCATTCCGAGGATTGGAAGGTCACAGACAGTACATGGTCAGAGGAGTTTTGTTGCGAGTCGCATTTTGCAGTGAGCCTAGGTTTAGTTTCAACCCTGAAGTTTGATGGTGTATTAAGGAGAACAGGAGGATAAGCTTAAATTTTTGGGGCACTTATCTAAACAGAAATGATTTAAAATCAAGTAAAATCGAGTTCTTGAGGGCCATTTTGTAGTATATAAGCATTGGAGAAATATCAAAATATTCATGGCATTTTTCTAAAGATGCCTACCATTTATAAACTTAAAAAAAATTCCAACTTGATAATATGAATTAAAAGTGTTATATTATTTATGCTAGGTATAATACCTTCATTTCCACATGCAAGATTTCTTTTCTTTTATTATTGTATTTTATTTTCTGTAATGTGTTTTTGCTGCATTTAAATGTTAGTACATTGTGGAAAACCAGAAACACAAAACTTTAATAATACCTGCATACTGAGTTTAATAATTTTCAGAGAAACTGTTATTGTTTTAATATGTAAATAATATATTAAAATTAGAAACAATTAAAAAGTCCATTTCAACAGAATGCGAGGATTACATTTATTTCTTATTTATTTATCTTAACATTGAATGATTGAGCTGGTGAATTTTATATAATGTGTTTTTATCAATAAAAGGTTTCACTTTTAACATTTTTATAAATAATCTTGTTTTTTCAGGGAAAATCCTGTGAAACAGCGCAGATCGTTAGAACTTTCTCTCCACCCTGTTTTCAATGCATCTGGCGTAGCTGGACTCTGTGTGAGTGCGCGTCAGCTGTTGTGTGAATCAAAAGCTCGACAGCACTGTTTCATTGCGATGACCCTTACACCTCCCAGCTTGCTCTGGTTTGCCGAAGCCCGCAGACCTCGCCAGGGATGTCAAACAACAAAACACTGGTCTGCAAAAGCCAATATCCTGTGTCTGTTATAGCGGTACAGCCGGAGCCAAGCCGCATCTAATAATCCGGGTGAAATATTCATTTTCACGTCCATATTAACTCTCAAATAAAGATGCGGTTGTTTGACTTAGTCTCTCTCCCTGTCGTTCTCGCTCATATCATCGGTGTCACCCTAGGTGTGAATTCTCACGAGAGTGTTTTGTTGTATATTCTTGAATCGAGAATATTCGGGAGATGACAGAATGTATTCCAGGTGACAGTCGTGCAGCTGGTGGAGTTTGGGTCGTCTGTCACTCATTCGGCTCTCTGCAAAGCAAATGATGGCGTTATTGTAAAGTCAGTCACTTCTTATTATTGAAACGGTGCTAGACGATGATTCGTCCGTCAGGAGATGCGTACGGTTTGTCTTTATCCATTAACCACTCTCTTCTCACCAGATCTCAGTGTCATTGTTCTGTGAGGAGCAGGGCCTGCCGCCCCCCTTCCCCCGAATATGACACGCGCACTGCGGGACATGGCAGTTTCCTTAGAAAAGGCCTCTGCGCAATCATTTACATGCTGTAACCTTACGCCTGCTATTGTCCATGCCTCAGTCGACATTCATTTGTGTCCCCCGGCAGCTTTGACCAGTGAACAATCCCCGGACCAGGCAGGAGGGAAAAATGGGCCTACGTTTCACTGATTAAAGAGATGTGGTGTCAGCGCTCGCTCGCTGTCAGCACTCTGTTAGTGACTAGCGCTGACTTTTTAGAAAGCTAGGCTGCTACGCTAATTGCCTTTAAGTAAGTAGTGTCACCTGAAGCCCGTCTATGAAGCATTTCTTTATAGGCTACAATCATATAAAATATAACATGGTTTAAGAAGATTAAAGCTTAGGAGGTATAAACCTGTTGTTTGGTGAGTTTTGCAGGCAAAATTCAGTCATTTCAAAATTAAGTGGCGAAAGACTTTTCCATGCAGATTTTGAATTGATTTCAAGTTTGTCAGGCAAATTTGCTTTGTTGACCAACAGAAAACTGCTTGGTTTAGAGGTGACTTGTGTTTGAGCTGTGCTTTATACGTCGCTACACTATTGATAGACCTTTTTTGGCTGTGAAATTTTGCGAATGTGACCACAGCTGTAATACATTTTGAAATGTTGAACACTTTAAATGTAAGTACTTGTGTGCTACGGAAATCTTCATGTTATGCTTTTGGATAACATTAAAAGTGTTGTATTTTTTATTTATGTCCTCCATGAAAAGTGTTACATTACTTGTGATATTGTACATCAATTTATTTTTCAGTAAAATCGTCTGACTGATGTAAAAATAGGCCTAATACAGATACACTATTTTTCTACACCTTAAACGTCTTGATGTTTGCGTTTTTAAATGCAAAACATGTTAAATGTAAATACTTAGTTTGCTACATAAACAAAACTGACATGCTGTAAATTCAAAAAACAGTGAATATTGTTTGGCAGGATGTCTGAAAGCTATTTCAAGGAAAGAGATGCCATAAGATCAAACTCTGCCCACTGCCAGTTGGCTGGATCTTATTTTGCTCCTAGTGGCTTCCTATGTTTGCGTTTAATTCAGCTGTAAAATTAGATGGAACATGCCTCCGGTAAATCAGAAAATAGCACACTATAGGCTACCAGACTTTTCCCTGTGCTGGAAAAGAACAAAGTGGATAGGATCTTTCCAGATGTTGATGGAAGAAGTGTCCCATATCATTCTTTCTACATTTGCGAGTCAATACTATAAAAGCGAAGATGACAGTACATATGGTTTCTTACAGTAGTCATGAAGAACTGGATGTTCAATGAAAAAAGTTCAGATATCTGTCATTATGTATATTTTGTGACAATAATCTAGTCTTGATAAGAAGTGCATAACTTCTAACTACATTTTTTAGTGACAGTAGATCTGGTGCTTTAAAAATAGTGTAGCTTTTAAAGTAACAAGCTAATTAACAGCTTTACAGATGAGGAAATAATCAAGCACTTTCTGCTAAACTGTCCTCTCGTGTGTAGAGTTGGGAAATCTGATTCATTTTAGTGAATCAGTATGTACATAAAACTGAATTATAAAACCATTCATTAATTATTCTGCAAAAAAGTGTGAAAATCCCTGTGATGTGTGACATTTTCCTTTTTTGTAAGTAAATGTTATTGGGGTCACAAAGAATTTTGAAATAAATAGAAATTAATACTTTCACTCAGCAAGGATGCATAATTATAATGTTACAATATATATATATATATATATATATATATATATATATATATTTTAAATAAATAGATCATGTGATACTAAAGACTGGAGATTGGCTGCTGAAAATTTAGCTTTGCCATCACAGAAATAAATTACATTTAAAGATATATTTACATTTTATTTCAAATTGTAATAATATTTCACAGTTGTAATGATTTACTGTATATTTTATAATCAAATAAATGCAGCCTTGGTGAGCATAAAAAACTTCCTTCTAAAACGTTAACAAATTGAATTAGCTTCTTGAACAATAGCAGCACTGACACAACATTTTTCAGACATGCAACCAAACGTGCCTGCATATGTTGACATATCTAATATGTTATTTTAAAAATGTTTTAATAAAATCTGAATAGAATAGAATAAAACAGCATAGAACAGCAGCATTTTATATGTATTTAAAGGATAGATGAAAATGAAAATTCTAGTACTCACACTCATGTTGTTCCAAAACTGTATGACTTAGGTAGATGTTTCTCAGAATGTCTGAGCTGCTCTTTTCCACACAATGAGACTGGATGGAAATTGTCAAGATGCTCAAGAACTGAAAACACTTTGACGCAGTGTGTGAGTTAGCATGTTAATGTCACTGCTCTTCATGACCTCTTTTCATTCTCTTAGCCCTGTGCTTGGCAAGTTCCCTCATCTGATTGCCTGCCAGAAATATGCTGCTCTAGCTATTGTGGGGTTCATAACCACTGTAATGGAGAGCGACGAATTCACAACATTCGGCAAGAACGCTTTGTCATTCTTGTTCACCTTTCCTCATTCCTCCGCTTGTCTGTTTTTAATAGCAGGTTGTATTGTCTGGCTCCTTAGTTACAACAAAGGGATAAATACAAAGTGTACTGTAGGAGCTTGTGCTAAAGGCCTTGGACATGACATGTGACAGCCGATGATAAATTGGCTCTGTGTCTGTTCAATTTCAAATGCAAAGCTCTGGAGAGGGGGAGAAGGAGAGGGAGAGTTGAAATGAAACATTTCTGGAATGGGGTGAGTGGGAAGTTTCAGATGATGTGTGGGTGTGTGTGGACCAGATAAGCCTCTGCTTAAGTTCTGGTGCAGGTTACTGACTTCCTGTCGTTCACAAGTGCATCTTGGCATCCAGTCAGGTAGGGAGAGTAAGAGAAAGCAGTGTGGAGATGAATAGCACTACACTATTGGAAATGACAGCGGTCCATGCGTCCTAACAAAATCTAACCCACAAGTACATGCACACCTGTACTTGTGGGTTACATACGTATCTAGCACAGTGGTTCCTAAGAAGTGGTTTATGTATCCCAGGGCTACTTAAGCAGGCTCCAGGGGGCACTTGAACGATCGAACCTACTGTATAAAAAAGAGATTCAATATATTGGAATATAAAATATATTAGGACTGAGCTTCTAATAGATTGAATCAATGTGATTTTTGCATCTGTGATTTGTGTTCTTAATAATATAATGATAATGCTAAATTACATTTATTAAAATACTGGCAATTAATAAAAGCAATAATACACAATGCACGCCACTGCTTAGAAGTTTTAGTTTGGTAGAGTTTTAATGTTTTTGAAAGAAGTCTCTTATGTTCACCAAGACTATGTTTATTTTATCAAAATACAGTAAAAACAGTAATATTGTGAAACATTATATTTCTATTTTGATGCTTTAGCAAAGACAGAACCAAAGCACGCACATCAATGCCAAAAAAGCTCAAAATTGTGTCCTCGACAAAGAGGGAAAACAAACAAACATATATATATATATATATATATATATATATATACACACACACACATACACAGGGGTGCACACAAGTGGTCCGCAGGTCAGCATGCGCGACTAAAATAAAAAAAATGCGCGGTGTAAATAACTTCTGAAAGCGCATTTGTGTACCGACATGGTTGACAGCTGTTAATGCACAATTACCATTTTAGATCGACAAACTGTACTGTATAAGATTTCTATTCAAACTGAAAGCATAAATCTAGGCTTTCCAATGCCGTTTTCAAAGCACAATGCAAAACTGTGACATTTCATTCACTGACGCTCTTCACTCAGCAGCGCTAAACCCGGAAGCGCGTATACTTACTTGCCGGCAACCCGCCAAAATAAAAGCCCGCTGCTTTTAAGTTTGAAAATGATGAAAATTCATATATATATATATATATATATATATATATAGTAGTAAATATTAGCATTTTATTCTTAAGTTTACTATAAAATAATTGTATTTGTCTTTAATACTTCCCTTTAATTTTAAATAGTATTATCAGACTTTATTATTTAGTTTATTATTTTATTAAAAAAACTAAATAAATAAAGTGCAATAATATTATAACTATGCATTTATTTTTTATAGTAATATTTAATGAGTCATGCTATATGCAGTGTGAGGACCAAACCAAATCTTATGAGAACCAGGCTGAAAAACTTATGTGCACCCCTGTATATATATATATATATATATATATATATATATATAGTAAAAAACAAACAAAAGTCATCACACTATAGGCTCCAAAAATGCAAAACAATTTAATAATGTACTTCACACAAGATAACGTTTCGAGCTCACAGGCTCTTCATGATGAATATTAATGAATTAAAAGACAAATTAAATTATTTTGATGTTTTCAAATGTAATTTATTTCTGTAATGGTAAAGCTGAATTTTCAGCAACCAACTCCAGTCTTCAGTGTCACGTGATCCTTCATAAATCATTCTGATATGCTCCTCACAGGGATTTTTTTGAATAATAATAATAATAATAATAATAATAATGAAAACTTCTCTCCAAACTTTTGAAAGGTAGTATTTAATGAAAACACCTTTTTGGTGAACATTAATGTTAATAAAAAATGACCCTTATAAGAAGCAACAATCAATAACAAAAGTGTTAATTTAAGACTGGCCATTAATGAGACTGTAACTAAGAAAGAACTGAGTAACTCACTTGGATTTTGTATTTGTTTGGTTCCAGGTTCAGTTTTAAAAATTCAGTTATACAGATGTATCTGGACTGTGCTTATAATGAATATTGACCAGGTGGCTGTTTTTTTTTTTTTTTTTTTTTTTTACTGGAAACATCAAAGTAACCTCAAAAACAAATGACACAACATCAGTGAAATTGTATGACAGCAGCTTAAAGTGAACATTTTCACACACTATAAACAGTAAAAATCTGCTTTGTTTGCAGAAAGTTAAAACAGTTGTTGCATTGATCCATTTACACATAAACATCATATTTGGCCATTAATTCCCAGCAAAGCGAAAATCTATTTATTTTTTCAATTCAGAGGGTATAACTGTTTGAATGATTCAATGTAAATTTTAAACCATAAACCTGATAATTATAAAAAGAAACTGATTTGTATTGAGTAAATAGTGTTAAAACGCCTTTGGAAGGTGGCAGGGAATTGAATGCACATGTGCACACTTATAGCTGTGATGGCCACATTGTAAATTAAGTTATTGTAATTGTAAATGATTTTAGGTTTTATATTATATTTTGTTGTTCATCCTGATTATGGAATGAATCAGTAGAGCTGGAACGATTGACTGGCACATGCTCTATGAGCCAAATCCAGCTTGTATCTTGCAAGACGAACAGGAGGAAATGTGTGTAACTGTGCACTTGTGTGTGTGTGTGTGAGAGAGAGAGAAAGAGAGAGAGAGAGTAAGAAAGCAGCTTCTGCCTTTGTGTGCCTGTAAAGAAAATCAAGGCGCCTTCTGAATTGTCATATGAAGGGCCAAATTATATTTTATGGTAATTGCTGTATAATCCTAAAAATGCCCAAGAAATGTCCAAAAACACTCTAACTGTATAATCTCAAAGCTCTAGATATAATAATAAAAAGGTTTCTGTATCTGATACATGTTTTTTTACTTTTTATGTATACATATTTGAGATTTTAAATGTATATATTTGTTTCAATTTATCTAAATGTTATACTTTCTTTGTTAACAGGCTAAATTTATCCATGAGCAAATATGGAAAAAGTCTGCAGATTTATTCAGTCCTGCACACAAACACATTCACTTGAATTTCCAAATTCACTTTTGGCGAACACATGCTCCTGAGTATCCATGGCTGAACCTCTTGACACCTCATCTGCGGTCCTGCATTGCTTGCCTGGGCTTTAATTGAAGACAGTTTGTCTCTGCTGCATAGCATCATCTCTCCCATCCGCCCCTCTCCTCCATGGGTCAGTGAGATCCAGCGGAATCCTCCACTCCAGCTCCGGCCCAATGCCTTATTGCTATTTGCCTCCTGCTGTCCTGGGAGAATATGTTAGATTGAAGTTATTTTATGCTTGGCTTAACACTCTCACTTTCAGTCTTCTGCATCGTGTCTCTTTGGCTTTACCTTCTTGTCCTATTCTTGACTGGCCTGTTTTGGTGTTTCCCCCGTTCAAGAAACACTTCATGCAGAGAGAGAGCGAGACGGAGACGGAGAGGAGCAGAAGGATGAGAGGTTTCAGAGGTTTCAGTGCTGGGATAAAAGCGAGTGAGTGAGCGTTCTGATATAAATCAACAATCCTCTGGAGTTTAAAACCTTAGAAGGCAGGTTTTTGAAAGAGGTGGTCTCAGGGTCTTTTTCTAATGTACAGTCAGTTCTGTTACACAATCCACTGCTGCTTCTCCATAAGGAAAAAGTGTTGATTTTCTAAAGCGTTAACACTGTAAAAAACAAAGTTTTAAATAAAACAAAGATTATTAAGGTATGTTTTAAAAGAACATACTAATTCAGTCTTTATACCTCAAAACATGAATTTTACTAAAGTGTCGTTTGGCATTTCTTTGTAATTATTTGTCTAGTTGACTGACAATTATGGAGTGATAAATTCTGCTCTATTTTCTTTCAGTGTAGTGTAATAATTTGTTGCTATTATGTACATTGTACATATACAAAGTGATCAGTGTAGCCGTTATAAAGTTAGTTAGTTATTGGGTAAATAGTCATTTCATTTTTGTTTCCATTATAACAATGTGTTTTTAAAACATATAGCTATCAAATTATATAATTTACTGTAACTGGCACAAAAACATTTATTAGGGTACCAGGATGATGTCACAGGAGGACCAGGCTCCTCACCCAGCCAATTACCTCGCTCCACATCTCCAGCATATTAATCATCGGCACCTGCACCTCGTCAGCCCC
>JAFVLL020010832.1:0-26236 GCA_021397915.2 Tor tambroides
CCATCTGTCTGTCTGTCTGTCTATATATCCGTCTGTCTTTCTGTCTGTCTGTCTGTATATCCATCTCTCTGTCTGTATGTCCATCTGTATATTCATCTGTCTGTGTATCTATCTGACTGTATATCCATCTATCTGTATATCCAGCTATCTGTCTGTATATCTATCTGTCTGTCTGTATGTCTATCTGTCTGTCTGTATATCCATCTGTCTGTCTGTATATCCATCTGTCTGTATATCCATCTCTGTATTTCTATCTGTCTGTCTGTCTGTCTGTCTGTCTGTATATCCATCTATCTGTCTTTATATCCATCTGACTGTATATCTATCCATCTGTCTGTCTGTCTGTCTGTCTATCTATCTATCTATCTACCTATCTGTCTGTCTGTCTGTATCCATCTGACTATCTATCTATCTATCTATCTATCTATCTATCTATCTATCTATCTGTCTGTCTGACTGTCTGTATATCCATCTGTCTGTCTGTCTTTATATCCATCTGACTGTATATCTATCTATCTATCTATCTATCTATCTATCTATCTGTCTATCTATCTGTCTGTATCCATCTGTCTATCTGTATATCTATCTGACTGTATATCCGTCTGTCTGTCTGTATATCTGTATATCTGTCTGACTGTATATCTGTCTGTCTGTATGTCCGTATGTCTGTATGTCCGTATGTCCATCTGTCCGTATGTCCGCCCGCCCGCCCGCCCGCCTGCCTGCCTGCCTGCATGCCTGCCTGCATATCTGCCTGTATATCTGTCTATGTTAATGTGTTCACATGATGTATACTCTTTGTCTGTAGGTGAGTTTGTGAGGCAGCGTTTCTCTCAAAAGGATCTGAACAGAAGGAATATTGTCTACATCATAAACTCTGCTCTGGACGCTTTAACTGACAGTCTGGAGTTTGCTGTTTCTGATGTGCTGGGAAACACCGGAGCCTCTCACAAGTAAACCTTCAGCTTTGAAATGTTGCTTTGATTTTGTTTTCATGTAGGATTAGTGATGGAGTTATTTAATTTCATTAGACCTTATCGTCCTTAAATCACCATTCTTTATAGCAATACGTATTTGTGAGTATTTCTTAATGTTCACCTCCACCCATACACTTGGATGACATGTTGTTTGTGTATGTTAGGATGTGTAATGTTATTCTCTCTGTCAGACTGGAGTTCAGCTGGGCCAGTGTGCAGCTGACCAGGACTGAGTATATAACATGTGAGAGTCAAGGGTCAGTCTCACTGACCATCCAGAGAAAGGGAAATGTGCAGGACTCATCTTATGTGACTGTACAGGTATAGCTTTATTTGTTATGGTGTAGTTGGTTGCTTTTTATTCTTTTGTGAAGAAGAATAAAGAATTTTAATATGCATTTTTCATTTTTCATAGGTGAAAGAACTAACAGCATTTGCTGGAAAAGACTTTATACCGGCTTCATCTCTGATTCAGTTTGACCCAGGTCATTTGTAATCCACCAACATGGGGATTTATTGTGGGAATGTTTATACAAATGCAAAATGAACTGAGATATAACACAGAAGCTTATTCAAAACCTAAATGAATGATAACTGATCTTAAATGGTGTCTTTTTCCAGGGGTGGTCAGTCGAGTATGGAAAGTGGAGATTGTTCAGGACTCTTTAGAGGAAGCTGATGAGAAATTTGAGGTTAACTTGGTCTCTCCAGTGGGTACAGTGCTGAAAGACAACTCAAAAGCCACCATCTTCATAAAGGACATAAATGGTTAGTGCAAGTTTTCCAGAAGACCAAAATTTAGGTGAACCGTTCCTTTAATGGAACTTTTTCACACAATGATGAAACGTCACAGATTATGATTGTTGTGAGATGATTTGTTGGCTGTTTGTAAAGGGCAGTGTAGAGAGGGCCGGTTTAAAGCGGACACTGGTCTTCAGGGCCGAGAGGTGCAGCCGGGGCCGTACCGTCAACACGGCTCCATCCAGGTGGAGACATTACCTTTCTCTCAGGGCTACATCAGAGGAGACGGTGATATAATAGTTCAAGCTCCCACTGCTACAAAGAAAAGACTCAGAGTCATTGGGAATGGGAAAGTGGTAAGTTAATCTATCTATCTATCTATCTATCTATCTATCTACATAATTCAAAATAATTAAATCAAAATAGTTATTTATACAATTGTAGTATTTATTAATATTTTGAGTTTTTAGCTTTTATTTATGTTTTTAGTTTTCATTTTTATTTTAGTTTTAATTTATTTTATTTCAGTTTTATAGTTTATTTTATTTCACTTATAATTTTAGTTATACCCCTGGTTTCACAGACAAGGCTTAAGCCTAGTCCTAGACTAAAATGTAAGTCTGAGCTGTTTCAACTGAAAGAAACTTACGCTGACTGATCTTAAAATATATCAGTGCCTTTGTTTTGTCTCAAGATGCACCCTAGTAATGTTTTTTTTCTGAGCATGTTTATAAAAATTACTTAAATGTCCTAATTGAACTATGACCTAATGCTGGTTTAGTCTAAGCCCTGTCTGTGAAACCGGGCCATAGTAATTTTAACACTTCAACATGTGTCATTTCAGTTAGTTGCCTAGGCAATATTTATGTAATCTAAATTTTATTACAAATACTATATTTATATATTTAGAATTATTTTGTATTTATTACAGCTTTATTTTAATTAAACAAAACATTTTTTTTTTCAGTAGTTTTCATAACATGGTGAACTTTCATCCGCAGGTTCAGCCTTCTGAAACCATTCGTCATGGATCTGATGTCATTTACAAAGTAAGCAGAATAAAAACAAAACGGCTGTAGAGCAGCTGGGACTAGACATATCCGTCATGTCCAAAAACATTTTTGATCTTAATTTTTGTTACCATTTATTATATAAAATCACAAATAATTAACTTTATTGATATCATATTAATATTACTAATCACTTACAGTATCACGGTATCATGTCGATGGCGGTGGAGGAGGACAGCGCAGACTCAGGGTCTGACAGAAAGGCTCGGGTGCAGGTGACCAGCTGGGGGCAGCAGCACCCTCCTCACGACAGGACAAAACCCCAGCACACCGTCCCGCACACTAACACCAGAGCTGCACAGCGTCTCGCGACTCAGGTGAGAGTGTCTGGAAAAAGTCTGATTAATTTACAGTAATATTTTGCAAGTAAACCTGCATGTTTGGTTGTATCTCTCCCCAGCCGTCCTCCAAACCCTGCACCCCAGAGCTCACTGGCTTTCTGTATTACAACGACAGCTCGGCTCAGCTGCTCCGCTGTAACGGGGACTCCTGGAGGCCCTGGACCCCGAATAACGAGGTCGTTTACATCGCAGTATTTAATATTTAGAAGTCATGAGCATTTCACGAGATGATTTGAATATTTTCTGGTCTCTTCTGCGCTCATCCAGACTGTGAAAGCACAGAAATGTCCTCGAGGATGGACGTATCACAACAACTACTGTTACATACTGAGCGCCGAGCGCAAAGCCACGTGGAGCGCCGCGGCGCGGGCCTGCAGAGAGAGGTCAGACAGAACAAACGCTACATAAATATAACAGGGCCGTAACCACCATAGACACTGAGTGGAACAAGTCCCCCCCAATAATTTTCAGCATATTACACATACAAATTAAAGTGAATGTATGCATATTGTAAAATATTATTTGCTAATAATTCAAAATGTGAACCTGGAGCACAAAACCAGTCTTAAGTCGCTGGGGTATATCTGTAGCAATAGCCAACAATACATTGTATGGGTCAAAATGATCATTTTTTCTTTTATGCCAAAAATCATTAGGATATTAAGTAAAGATCATGTTCCATGAAGATATTTTGTAAATTTCTTTCCACAAATATATCAAAACTTCATTTTTGATTAGTAATATGCATTGCTAAGAACTTCATTTGGACAACTTTAAAGGCGATTTTCTCAATATTTTGATTTTTTTGCACCCTCAGATTCCAGATTTTTAAATAGTTGTATCTTGGTCAAATATTGTCCGATCCTAACAAACCATACATCAATGGAACGATTATTTATTCAGCTTTCTTATGATGTATAAATCTCAATTTTGAAAAATTGACACTTAAGACGGGTTTTGTGGTCCAAGGTCACAAATTATTAATTTCCAACTATAATAATAAAAAAAATGGTAAAAAATGAGTCCAACCAATGTTCAAGACATGGTTACAGCCTTGCAATAATACCACTGGTTATGAGTAACTGTGACTGACTGAATACTTGTTTCTTCAAGCTACAATGGACACCTGGTCAGTGTTTTGTCAAAAGCAGATATGGACTGGCTGTGGGACTTCAGTGACAGAAAACCCTTTTGGATTGGTAATTTTGTTTTATGGATTTTATACAGTCAGTGATATATATATACCGTATATGTTTACTTTATAAAAATTACCATGAGATGAAGGTGGACATTTTTACAATTATACTTAAAAAAAATTATAAAGGTTTTACAGCAAAGTTATGATCATTTTGATCAATTATGATACTGTAGGAGGGTAACACTTTAGGGACAAATTCTCACTATTAACTAGTTGCTTATTAGTATACAGTGCATATTACTAGCATATTGGCTGTTTATTAGTACTTATAAAGCAGATATTAATGCTTTATTCTTTATTTTAGATCCCTTAATGCTTTCCTATACCTAAACCTAAACCACCTTACTATTAATAAGCAGCAAATTGGGAGTTTGAGGCAAAAGTCATAGTTGATTAATAGTGAGAACTGGACCCAAACTAAAGTGTGACCCGGTAGGATTTAAAGGGTTAAACATGAACTCATTGCTCTCTCTGTTTAACCACAGGTCTGAATGATCGTGACAGCAAAGGCCGCTGGGAGTGGGTGGGTGGAGAGCCGGTCACTTACACCAACTGGAGGCGGAGCCCTCCTAAAAACAGGAAGAAGGGAACGAGGAAGTGCGTCCTGGTCTGGAGGAAGACGAAGTGGCAGATACGAGACTGTAAGAAAGGAAAGGGACACCGCTATGTGTGTCACGTTAAAATGTGAGTTCAGTCGCAGCTGCACAGGCTTTACATGACCTGAGGACACGACTTCTCTACTACTTAGTGCACATGCTAATCATGATGTGAGCGTGCTGTACTGTGGTTTGTTGTCTGCTCATGCACTTCAGACTCTGTCTGTTAGAAAACAGCCACGTTAACAAATGTTTGCCATGTTTCTAAGCCCAAGGGTAACATGATCACAAAACATTTTCTCTAACTCAGAGGACTGTCATGTGTTCCAATGTAAATGTAATATACTGTATACACAATGTTATTTGTATTATATATGTATTTATTACTGTCTGTGCTCTGTATGTTATGGGAATGGGGTCTTTTAGATTTTGTAGCTATGATATTTATATGTATAATTTTTTCGTTAGCATTAGTTTTTTCTAATTAAAAAAAAGAAATCTATAAATGTCACTGCAAAGATCAATAATTTGTAATAAATTTTCTGACGTGACATATGAAATGTTTTATGATTTTGATTTGTCTGCAAATATTTGCTAATAATTGTGTCAGAGATTAAATATACACCCTCAAAAATATTCTAAGCTCTCAGTTGTTGTAAAAAAGTCAATCTTAAAAAAGAAATTGATGCATAGAGCTCTTATAACAAATGTTTATATACATTTGATAGGCATTTTTTATTTTTAAATTTTATTTTTAAAAACACTATACCATGCAAAAGTTTGAGTTGAGTTTATTCAGCATTAAATTGGTCAAAATTGGCAGTAAAGACATTTATAATGTTACAAAGTATTTCAATTTCAAATAAATGCTGTTTTATTCACCAAAGAATCTTCAAAAATGTTACCATGGTTTCCACAGAAATATTAAACAGAACTGCTTCCAAAAATAATGATAATTGGAAATGTTTCTTGAGCAGCAAATCAGCATAGTATAATAATTTCTGAAGGATCATGTGACACTGAAGACTGGAGTAATGATGCTGAAAACTCAGATTTGCATCACAGGAATAAATTACATTTTTAAAATATATTAAAATAGAAAACAGTTATTTCAAATTCTAATACTATTTTATAATATTACTGTTTTTACTGTATTTCTAATAAAAAGAAGTGCAGCCTGAGCAGTCTAAACATTCACAAATTAGGCAACCACGTTATGCTTAAATAAATCAGTTTATTAAAAGTTCTTAACCAAATGAACTACAATCCTATAAAAGAACTTAGAAAGTTAACATTTTTCAAATAAAAACACCTTTATCCCATCTTTACATACAAAATAAGGCACTATTCAGTGTTCTGCCTAGCAATATACAAAACATCATACAAATAATGACAAAATGTACAACTCGTCTTGTTCCAAACATGAAAAGAAAACATATTTAGATGTGGCCAAATAATGTCAAATTCCACTTTTTACTTATTAATGACCAAACAATTTAATCTCCAGTGTCTTCTCTATAATTTCTGTGCACATTGGTCGAAAAACTGATCTTAACATGATAAAAGGGTGAAAGCATTTAAAGCAGCCCTTTTTAATTATTGATGAGGGACTAAATAATAATAATAATAATAAAAAAAAGATCTCATCACACACCTAAACCAACAAAAAAGGCTATCAAACATTAAGCTTAATTTTGCTTTCAAAAGCAGTTCTTACTAAACACAGGAACGGTTTCACATTTAGCAGCTTCACCTTCTGAAAATACAATCAAATCTTTTAGCAGCTCCTCCCTCCACAAAACAATCAGAACAGAGAAAATCAGAAGCAGTGAACAGAAACGCATCCCTCCAAACCAACTAAAGCACTTTATCATATGTAGGGTGTATTTTAGGGCAAACTGTCATTGGACAATCAGTCGTATTTTTTGTTAGTTTTGTTAGTCTTAAGTTACATCAAATATTCTTAAGCCTAAGGAGTGTTTTGGAATTTTGTCTTTTAAGTTACGTAATATTGTTCTCTTTTGGCTTAAAAATGTGCAAATGTAAAGTCTGATACTGCCACGCACTGTGTTTGAATGAACACCACACGAACACACATCTTCAGGAGAAGGCCGCTGAGCGTGATAGCACGACATCTGCTGTCAGAGAAAGCCGTGCTCATCCAGTCCTTTCACTGAAACTGGGTTCCACTTAGCTGTGGGTTTATTACTGGAAGCATGAACTGAAAAACAAACAGAAAAATGAACTGAGTTATCATTTGAACAGTATTATCAGACTAATGAAATTAGGAAAGGGACTTGTACTAAATAGTAATGCTAGAAATGAGTCACCAATGATACAAGAATATGTCTAAATTAAGATAAAATAGCAACAGAGTAGTGAGCACTACAAAACTTTTTTTTTTTACCTGAAATTATTCACAATTTGGCACAATTATGTAACATGACAGTTTTTTGGAAAACTATATAACAACACTACTACTACTAAATAAAACACACACACACACACACACATATATAAACAAAAGTTCTATAGTTTAATGTTCGAAAAAAGAAAAACTGTATTGTAACTGTACTGTTTACATATAAAATAATACTAATTATTATTTTATCTAAAGCGACTTGCAAATGAGGACAATAGAAGCAGCCAGTTCTGTTTTTGCTTTGCCATTATGGTGTATGCAGTGTAAACTGATGTGGGGAAAAAAGTAATTTAAAGCAGTTTAACACAAGGCCGCAACATAAAACGTGAAAAAAATGTATATATACACACAATACATACATACATACATACACACACACACATACATACATACATTATATATATATATATATATATATATATATATATATATTAGTATCATTATGGCCTGGTTTCATAGACAGGGCTTAGCCTAAACCAGGATTAGGCCATAGTTCAATTAGGACATTTAAGTAATTTTTATAAACTTGCCTTAGAAAAAAACATCACTGGTGTGCCTCTTAAGACAAAACAAAGGCACTGACATGTTTTAAGATCAGTCAGTGCAAGTTTCTTTCAGTTGAAACAGCTCAGACTTACATTTTAGTCTAGGACTAGGCTTAAGCCTTGTTTGTGAAACCGGGGGTTTATGCTTTAACATTAAGATTTATACTCATGGAAATTACTAAAGTAGTCAAACCTGTTCATTAGAAGGGGGTGTCCCAATACTTTTGCCAATACAGTGTGTATTTATTTACTTATTATGAGTGACTGCATCAACTGTAAAATGATGCCAATTTATAGTATTAACTGCTACATTAAGAAAGCGGTCCATGTATTAGAGTGTGATGTTACCTGGCAGCGCTGTGGCTCTGCTGTGCGTCTCTGTTGGAGCCGGTGACAGTCTTTCCCCATAATCACTTTCACCAGACGAAGTGTGATCTCCAGCTCTAGAGTCTGCCATCACATACAGAGCAGGTCTCTTTTTATGGTACTTGGCACGGTACGTGTCCGTCATGCAGCTGTCCACGGAGAAGTACGTGCTGGGGATGACAGGAGAGCCGGCCGCAGGTTTGGGAAAGCTGGAGAACCTCTCCTCACCCTCACTCGCTGACAGATCGTTCCTCTCCTGATCAGAGGAGCCAGACTTGGAGCTTGTGTCCGAGTTTTCCAGCCACTTCTGCAGGGCGGTTTGGGACAGAGCCGAGCCGTTTCGAGGAAGATGTCGAGGGCTGGGTGGATGGGGATCTTGTCGCCGGTTCTCTGAGCTCAGGAGGAGAGGTTTGGGAGGCACTGGTGGAGCCGCGGCGTGAGACGGAGTCCGAGAGGGAACCGGAGGAGGGACGTCAGCTCGTGATGAGGAATCCTCCTGCTCGGAAAAGGGTCCGGCAAGATCATCAGAGCTGTTCCACTCTGGACTGCTGGTCTTGGTGAAATTAGGAGAGATAGGGTTCCCGTTTACCGCGTGTGCTCGTTCTACCTCAGTCTTCTCCATCATCTCCTTAGTAGGATTGTATCGAAAAGCTTGCCTCCTGTAGGAGAAAACAGAAGGCTTGTCTTATATTTACCTCATACTTGCCCATATTACCTTTAAAAAGAACTGGTTACACTTTATTTTAAGGTGTCTTTGTTACAGTGTAATTATACATTTAAGTACTGAGTAATATTAATTAGCTACATGTACTTACTATATAGTTAGGGTTAGGATTTGGCTTAGGGCTACTTGCATGTAATTATGCATAACTTTTTGATATTATAATAGTAAGTACATGTAATGTGTAACAAGAACACCTTAAAATAAAGTGTTAACAGAGAACTTTGAGAAGAAGTGCACTTAAGAGTACTGACTGTGTAGTTGTAGTGTAAATCTTACAAGAATAAAAAGGTACTTGCCGATAACAGAATATTAATTAAATAAAAGGCCACTTAAGTGTATTTAAAGAGAGACACTTTGGCCAGGTTTCACAGACAGGTTTTAACCTAAACCAGGATTAGGCCATAGTTCAATTAGGACATTTAAGTAATTTTTATTAACATGCCTTAGAAAACACATAACTGGAGTGCATCTTGGCACTGATATATTTTAAGATCAGTCAGCGCAAGTTTCTTTCAGTTGAAACAGCTCAGACTTACACTTTAGTCTGGGACTAGGCTTAAGCCTTGTCTGTGAAACCGGGGGTTTAATGTTTAACACACTTAAATACACTTTTAAAAAGTGCATTTTGTAATTAAAAGTTTTATTTTACAAGTACACTATAAATCATTGTAATTTTACTCATTTTTTTGTCATGTTTTAAAATAGTACACTTATTTTGATGTGTTGACTAACATACTAAAGAAACAACCAAAATATAAAATTGATATATTTTAAATAATATATTTTTATTTATTTTGAATGGACTAAAATGCTACTTTATTACAAATGTGTAATTAAATATTTAAACACGACACAACAGAAGCTTCAATAGAAATGACATTTAAGTGTATTTTAGTTCACTGTAAATGCTTGTCTGTACTACATTCAGCAGTACTTTAACCATATTTCAAAGACAACAGAAGCAATTATGAAATTACATATAAAGATGATGTACTTAAGAGGGTGAAGTTCAGCTAACTGCATTTAATATGAATTTCAACTATAATACATTTTCAATGTATTGCAATCAACATGCAGTTGTGTCTGAAAACATTCCATTCAAACTTGCTGTAAGTTATTATTACCATAGAATACATCATTATTATGTATTTCCACAGAGCCCAAAGCATATGAAGGGTCATCTTATGCAAATAAAAATGGATTAAATTTGAAACTTAAGTGACACTTAAAACTTTCTTTACACATTTTCAGGTTTTATGCATGTGAATATTTCTGCATATGGAAAGCACACAACAAAGTGCAAGTAAAACATTCAAAGCCTCATGCATTCATTTTTTCCAAATAACGTACCTTGGAATAACAGGATTCGTGGAATGATCATGTGTTTTCTTTTGGTAGTCACCTACAACATAAATGAATAAAAATATTCATCTTTAATGTACTGTTGCATGTATTCTTTAATGTCTATGTATTATTAATAAAATACACATCTCAAATATTTCTGCACTGAAAAGCAGTGTGAAAGACAGAATCTGTGGACACAGACTGAGGCCGTGGGCGAGTGCAGACGTGTTATGTAAGGGCTCGGGGCTGGGGTATTGTCTGGGTCTCAGTGGGGTCTCTGGCGGGCAGCGCTCAGCGGGCGGCTCTTGGCCTGTCTAAAGCACACAAGTCCAGAGAGAAGGGGCCCAGGCTGGGCCATCCGGCTCAAACCAGCTTCTCTGTGCTCCCGATGGCTTGTTAACAATGAGCTCGAGGGGTAAATGCCATCATAAAAGTGGCCGTGCCATGCCAAGTGGGCAGTGAGTCTAAGGAGAAAACATGTTTCGATGTGTTGCTGTAGAGACCAAAGCTTTAAATCTGAGTAGCTGTCAGGTGGACTGTGGGACGTATGACTACACAGATGCATGCTGGGAACACATTCACACGCTACGGTGCACAAAATAACAGCAAGATTGTCAGGGAAGATAGCACTGCTGTGCTAAAAACTCACAACAACAGTCTTCATCAGTGCGGTTTTCCAGTGACAGATTAGCTGCTTATTAAAGAAAATCTAAATCTATAAAATACACTATAATGCTAGTGTACTTCTAAAAGTTATTAAAATGAATGTGTCACTCAGTATTACTAAATAAACATTTCTTAATTCATGAAAACATAGAGAAAAAATTAGCAAGTCTCTCTCACTAAAAAGCTTTTAAGATATACATTTGAATAAAAGATATATATTTTTAGTATAATTAGTATCTCTCTCTCTATATATGTATATATGTGTGTGTGTGTGTGTGTGTGTGTGTATGCATGTATATGTACATATATACACACACACACAAAGAAAAACAATAAATATACAGTATATCTTAATATTTCCCACTCCAAATTCCTATTTATACAGGTAATATGTTAAAAAAAAAAGTTCTTCAAGTCATTTCATAGCGGTCTATAAGAGTGGGATCTAATAAAAAAAGAAACACTAGAGGGCGCTAAAGATGAACACTTCACTTTACTGGTAGACATGTCAGTCATGAGGATTTAAGATTTGTTTTGCTGTAAAAGTTCAGTGAGCCATACTTTGCTTTTTTTTTTTTTTAGTGTTGTGAAAGTTGCATTTAAACAAAACAAACAAACAAAATGTAATATATATATATATATATATATATATATATATATATATCTCCATCCATTTACATGTACAATTTTAATGTAAAGCAAACATCATAATGAACAAAATACAATAGAAAAGAACAACTTCTTAATTAGTCCTACACTTCCTTGGCATCATGGGATTGTCGGTTCGTCTTTGCATCTGAGTACAGTCAGTGCCCCCATGTCAAACCCCCTGAGACTCAGCCAGCAGTGAGTGAGTGAGTGAGTGAGAGAGAGAGTGTGTGTGTGTGTGTGTGTGTGTGTGTGTGTGAGATGTATCCACACACACTGCCATTCCCTCCTTCTGTTATTTTTTTCCCCAGCGCATTAACAGCTAAATCCCTTTGGCTAGCATGCAATTATGAGAGGATTGGACTTTAGACCCCATTTTCTGGTTTTTCAAGCCTGTCGTGTTTAAGCTGCTAAGCCTTATGAGAAGAACCTCCATTTGATGGCCATGGCTTGCAATATTGGATAACATTGTTGCAATATTGATAAAAAATAAATAAAACACTGGCGAAGCCAGAAGAAAGCACCACACGACGAGTCCTTCCACTGACGCAAGTTTAGGAGATTTTTTTTTTTCCAATGGTTTAATATACTACAAAGCAAATATTGTAAATTCACAACATCATTACAATCAGTAACATCATCTCTTTTCAAGAAGCTGCGTGATTTGAGACATCATTCATGCCCACAAACACAGTGTAATGTTCTGGTTGAAAAAAAAAAAAAAATTTAGAACATCAGCTGGTGCCATAAAATCATTTTATTTGAGCATTTTTTATATAATATATTATCGTATTTATTAACATTTTGAATTAGCTTTTATTTTTATATCACTATCAGAAAAATTACTATCAGAACTGAACCCAAAACTAAAATCATTAAAAAAAGTTTAAGTAAATAAATACATAATAAATAATTTCTGACTTTAAAATAAAAAATACGTATAAAAAATTAAAAAAAAAAAAAAAAAAAAAATTATATATATATATATATATATATATATATATATATATATATATATAAAAAAAAAAAAAAAAAAAATATATATATATATATATATATATATATATATATATATCTCTCTCTCTCTCTTATTGGTAAATAACTATTTTAGTTTAAGCTTATGTATATTTGTTATTTGCTTTTGTCATTTTTGTAACTGTATATACATTTATTTTAATTACTGTTTTAGTCAGTTTAGTATTTCAACTTCAGCCAAGGCACCATTTCTACTTTTCATTACAGTTTTTAACCTAACGTTTACATTTGATTTTTTTCAGCTTTATTTCAATTACGAAAAATAACTTTTTAATACAGTAACACTACATAAAATTGCACATTTGAAAATATAAATTAGATCATCACCAGCTGGAGCCATAAAATAAATTTTTCATTTTTTTTTTTTAGTTTTAACTTTAAAAGCATTGCCTGACTCATAATCATAATTTAAAAGCATTGCCTGATTCACAATTATTCAGTTAATATTCCTGTTCCCTAAAGCCCTAGACGATGAATCCTGACACGTGAAGAAATGAGCTCAGAGACGGCCGTCACATGTGCAGACGGACCTGAATCAGAAGCTGCAGCGATCAGACTGATGGGTTGGGAGCCTTACATCAACACTCAACATCTGAGCCAACATGAGATCACTGCCAGCTCAGCAGAGAGCGACACACACCTGCTCTCTACACTCCACTCAATGAATCAAGCACAAAACAACTCAGATGGGCCCGAAGGCATAGCTGGTACATACAGTACGTTATCTTATAAGGAGTGCATAATTAATGTATTACAGCTAAATTAATCTTTTCCATTCACCTCTGAAAGGGAATATGACTCCACAGGCAATTACTTGCCAAGTTATGCATGCAAATATACACACGGATAGATATGCATCACATCAGACAAGACTGAACTGGATCTGTCGACCTGCTGAAAATAGTTACTGATGTCTAAGAATAAATATTTTCCACAGTGCAACAGGATCTCTCTTAAACGCAACTTGGAGAACGTCTCTTCATAACGTGCCTTACAGGAAATAACACGCAACAAACTCCCAACTGTATTCATACTTTCACATTTACTGGACCAAACACCAAAATAAGAAGGAAATATCAGCATTTATAATATTCTGCTGCTGTTTGGTCTCTATGGTTTTAAACAGGCAATTTCAATTTCAAGTGCAATTTCATTTTGGACTTGGTTCAGCGGTAACTAAAATGCAGCATCAGTTTTAACCAACTGCAATTCAGTCTGAAAATCTCTGCCAGTTTCAGTTTCAGCCAAAACACCACTTCTGATTTTCAAGTTTTTCTTCTAATATAAAATTTTATTTTTCAGCTTTATTTAAATACCTGAAAATGAACATTTTAACACAGTAATTTAGTTATCAATAACCACACTGCATAAAATTGCAATTTAATTTTAATTAATATCTATTTTTTTTATCTATTTACTAATATCTAAGTAAATAAATGGTGATGTACATATTTAAAAAATAAAAATTATAATTTTTTTTAAGTAAATAAAATGGTAATATACATTTTAAATAAATAAATAAATAGGTATGTAGGTAGAAATGTGTTCATACATGTTTTGTTGAGTTTTGTTTGTCTACAGACTGAAGCACAAATGCTGTAAAAGAACAGTGAGTCTGTTTAAATGCATAGAGACCAAACAGCAGCAGATCAACTGCCAGGGGTTTGTCCGTTCAACACGCTGAACTTTCAGAAACTCCTGCTGCTCTGACCTTTACGAGCATCTTACGGGATACACAGCACACACGGCACAGCACTGATACTAAACAACACACTACAGAGACAATCAGACGCTTGCCATTTAGGAGAAGAGAAAACACATCCTGCCAAACAGTGCTTTAAAAAGAAACCTGCAGTTCACTTCTGATCAAACAAGGGCAACGTTCAACTGCACTGTTTACTCAAAGCCTGGGTTGTTAACATGGGATTTGTCATTTCCTTCCTTGGCAATATGAACACAGGAACAGCAGCCAAAAAAATTATCTCGACATGAAAGTCACACTTAAAAATGTATGAATTTAAACGCTTTAAATTAATTCCAAATCCCATCCACAAAAATAATTATTTTTATTATTATTATTATTATTTTTATATCCAGCTGGTGTAAAGGTGATTTTTAGTGGATGCAAGTCAGTTCTCCTCAACCTCACACACTCTGAAAGATTTGGTGAGGATTTTCACTCACAAATTAGAAACTGAAGGTAACACTGAATTCAACATTTTAAAGAAAAAAGACAGAAATGGTCATTTCTTGCAAAATATTTTATCACATTATCTATGCATGTTTGACAAATAGAAAGTGTCCAAATATGTTTTGAACAATATATCTATTGTTGTATAATTAAAAACTAACTTAGGTGTTACATTTTGAATCCACTGCCATTTAATGCAGTAACGGATATTTACACACAACATTATTACAAACTGTGTGGCTAAAAGAGTGGCTTTTACTAAGTTTTATTCATATTTCTTAATTTTTTTTAAATTAAATTATCTATTCATATTTATTCTAATATTGTAATCATTAAATAATTTAAAAAAATGTATATATATATATATATATATATATATATATATACATATATACATATACACAGACACACACACACACAGACTGAAATAATGAATCATTATAATTATTAAATAATAATTAGTAATTTTCTAATTTATTATTTTTTATTTTAATTTCTTTTTTTCCTCTTTGCTTTTCAGAATGATTTCTGCTCTGTTGGCTCCTGGAATCAGGCCAGTTTGAAAGGCAACACTCAGCACATTTGAACCAATTCCAAAATGACTTTTGGAAAGAACTGTCAATATAATTTTAATCTGCAACTGGACATAAAATGTGACTGAATATCGCAGCAAAAAAAAAAAAAAAAAAAAAAAAAAAAAAAAAGTATTAAAATAAAATAAATAAAAATTAAAAATTACACATATATAGGATGTTTATATCCAAATTAATGTGTACTCTCTCTCTCTATATACTGTATCTATACAGACACACACACACACACACACACTAATTTGGATATAAACACCCAGCATCCCTCCCTGTCTAACTCCTCCCCACTCATTTAATGTCAAAGGAACGCAGAGCCATTACTTCCCACAGCGATGAACACTTCAACGCTCGCGCCGCAGTGAAAACAGCCTTGAAGGCTCGCGAGAGAACACAGCCGTCAGAGCTGTCCTTTCTGCTTCACTTCTTCAGCCCATAAAGCTCCCATAAAGCACCTAGAGCTGGGGTAAACAGCCCCCCGCCCCGACCATCACAACACACTCACACACACACAAACAGCTCCCAGCGCTGACAAGCAGGACAAATGATTCGTCCCCAAACACCACCCCATGTGCTCCCTTCACTTCAGCAGTTCATCTGATAACAGCCACACTGCCAGATCACTTATTCATATGACACTATAGTATTCATTAATATTTTGAATAATGTTTTGTTTTTATATTTTCAGTTTATTATAATTTAGTTTATTATATTTATAACTTAGATTATTTCAGTTAATTTTAGTTTTAGTTGTTAATTTTAATTTTAGTCATTTAAAGTGTTCCCCCCCCACTTTTAATTATTATTATTTTTTTAATATTTCTATTTAGGTTTCATTTATATTTCAGTGTTAGTGAAGTTTTTTTTTTTTTAAGTCAAAATCTTTCATTTAATATATTTTATTTCATATTTTTTTCAATTAAATCAAAACCGTTCAGAATAGTTTTAGTTAACAATAAAAACACTGGTTTTCCAAAGCTCATGATGGTTTCAGTACGGCAAGACACGGTTGAGAGGCTCGGACTCTTATGTTGATTTTGTCTACTTCAAAAACAGCAATTCAGATAATAATATAACGGTTTGCTCTTATCATTACTGAAGTGTTAAGCTGACTGGTAGCTGTTGTTCAACACTGTGTGTGTGACTTTAATTGACCCCGAGCCTCTGTGGTGAGATCTGTCAAAGGGTGACAGGCTGACAAAATATACACTTGGCAACCTTTTTCCGACCCTCAATAAAATCTTGTATTATGCTTTTAGTTTAACAACATGATAACATCAAACATTGTTTACGACATGCTAACATTCAAAAACCAGTCACTACTTGTCAGTTTGTTATTATTGTTAACTCAAACGATTAAAAACCATTTTCAGTAACTGAAATAAAATATAAATATATTGATGGAAAAACCTAAACTTAAATGAAAATTTGAAATAAATAGCTAAATAGAACACACACACACACACATATGAAAAAGAAAAAATTACTAAAACTTAAAACTAAAATTAAAACTGAAAATATAAAAATAAAAGCTTTCAAAACATTAATAAATACTATAATACATTGTAAAAAAAAAAAAAAGTTGAGCCAACTTAAAATTAAGGCAACCAGCTTCAGCAGATTGAGTTCTCAACTTGTTGTTTTAAGTTTATACAACAAAAAGTTGAGAATCTCCTACAAAAATAAGTTGAGAGAACTCAAAAATCTGCTGAAGCTGGTTGCCTTAAAATTTTAAATTGGCTCAACTGTTTTTTTTTTAACAGTGTAGTACATAATGCTAAAATGACACTGCTCCTTGGCAGCGGTTCAATGGAAGTTAATATACTGCCTTAGAAGGCAGCTGCCTTTATAGGAAATAGACAGCGAAATAGGCAACTGTCTACAAGCTATGCAAATAATGTTTTGGTAATGTCTGATATTATTCATTAAAAAAAAAACAACTCCTCAGAAGCATTTGATGGCACTTACTGTAGATAATGGACGAGGGCGAGATCTCGGCCTTTGAATCCTCGTACCTCCTTTGGTAGTTAGGCTCCCTAAAAATACACAATGCATTGAAGTCAATAGTGTTCTTCAGCAGTGCTGTGCTTGACTTCATTGGTGGTCACAGTAGATTCTGTGCTCCCTTCACTTTCATTTCAAACATATGAATGTGGTTGAACACAATATGCATAGGATTTTTTCATATTTCACTGCGTTCACATTTGGTGAACTTGTAATATTGATGAATGTGTGAAAATCAAAAGAAATTCTAAATGCCACAGATTGACCACCACACACAGCTGGTGTTGTCAAGTCAAAAACTTGTTAAGTTTAAAGTAATGCAAACTTCACATAAGTACATACTTAATCACACTTCAATTTCAGGAAAGAACAGCTGCATGAAGCAGAGTGTGACGCCGCTTTAGTCAGTCTGCATTAGTTCTTCCCAAGCCTAACCTTTCTAAGATATAAAATGTTAAATAGAATGACGTAAACACCTCCACCTAACATTACTGTGACATGATGCACTCTGATTCACAATCACAACATGATATGAACAGCTACACATGAATCTGATACCATATCTGACAAAGAAAAACATTCAGATGGTACTGAAAAAGCACTCTTCGCTTACACAGAAGGCATACATGCACCCGCACACACACAAAATATTTTTTAAAAATGTTTTTGAAATAAGTCTCTTAAAGGTGTCATAGGCGATTGTCTTCAGAAACATTTTTTGTTATTCTGGTTGAAAGTCTCTTCACATCCTGATAGCAATCATTAAGTTAAGTGGTCTAAATGTATTTATCAGTATTTATATATTCTGTGGAAGGTGTAGGACCAAGAAATGTTCGTCCAATCAAAACGCTCGGTCCGAGCGTTTTAATTTTCTCTCCTACCTGCCTGTCAATGTATGTATTTGCATACCTCTGCGCACCCTGTTCGCGCAGACACGATACGTCATCAGCGCGTTCACGTACGCTATTGCAGACAGAGCGAGAATGGCAGGCAAACATCAACAACCCGATCTTCCTTCCTGGTATTGTAGTACTTTCACTAACTGTGCTATAAAGTTTTCTCACCGGTGAATGACACATGATGTAGCCCAGCGGTTCCCAATCCCAGTCCTCGCTTGCTGCTCTGCATATTTTGCTTAGTCTCGTTTAGTTAACACACCCGATTCAGATAACCAGCTCGTTAGAAGAGAGCTACGTGCATGAACTGTGTTCCGATTGACATGCTCCCTACACAGTGTTCATTGCTCCCTACTCCCTGAGCAGGGGAAATCCGTTGAAGTTTACTTCACTTCGGAACATTCATTCACGGATTGCGCTGCGCAGCATCTTCACACACAGACGAAACTTACTAGAGAAGTGTGACATAATATACCTCTGTAAATAAATACCATTTAAATTCACGTCTAGCACACTTTAATGCCCTTTGTATGGAACATATATGCTTGCTTTGAACTGGACCGTTGATGTAGCCTATTGTAGTAATTTAATGTTGTCTCTGGTATTCTGCTCTTTGAGCGTATGTGTGTTCAGGGGGCGTGGCTTTGGACGGCGATTGCAGGGAGGGTGGGACATTCGCTTTCAGTGCTATCAGGCTAAAGTTAGCATTTTCCGAGATCTCCAACTGCACCTTTAAGCTTCCAAGGCTGCAATTATTTGATCAAAAATAGTAAAATAATGAAATATTACAATTTAGAATAATTTCATAATTTAAAGAATTTATAATTTAGTTTTCTATTTAAAGCTGCATTCCGTAAGTTTGCCTCTTTGTCGCCATCTCTGTTGAAAACCTGGTATTGCAGCCAGGTGCGGAATTATCTTTATTATGTGGGCTGTACTCCAGCACGGCTTCAGCGCGGATGAATCTAATGTTTTGAGGTGAATGTGTAGCTGTCAGTCACCGCACCGGTGTTAATCAAACACTTAGTAATCACAGATTCTAGCCTACATCTTGGAATATATATGACCCAAATCAGAATTTTCACCGTATATTGTCATCTGAACAATTAAGTAACAAGTCTGCCACTTTTGTTCTGACCAACTGAGGAAAAAAACATTACAATAAATCGCGCTAACAATGGTGATTAAATCTAACGATCGGTTAGCTCATATCACATCAAACCGTGCAAACTATTATTATTGTTATACTTTATTCTCAAATTAACAACATTAGCATTGTGTGACTATGAGTATAGTGAGTATTAGCATGTAGATTTCAATTTCTGTACAATCTAATCTAATTGTCATACCATTCGAATTTCATATTAAGACATTTTTTTAACCCAAAAAGCAAACTATGCTCCCTTCGAACTGGTTTTCTTTAAAACACAAATCTTGTGTAATTCCAGGCTATCCGTAATTAGAAGCACGTTTAAAACTGGAATATAATTTAATTTCATTCGCATGCGTCACGTTTAATAAACACATAATTCTTTCTGGATTACAATCCGCTATCAAAATGATACATTTAATTATTCGAGAAAAGGCTATAAACGATCATCGACCAGCAGGATCCTCACATGCGATATAGCCTTCTAGCCGGGACAACTTCTTTATGTTTACAGACGTGACATAATGACGCAGTGCCATGCTCGAATTTCCCGTGAAAAACTACCCGTACAACTCAAATTAGAAAACATTATTATAAGCTAACCGTTGTGAATCGGGCTAAAGTAAGGCGATAAGTTTTGAACACTGGCTGATTATGCACTTGCTCAAATATTGATTTCGGATCAATTTTAACCCAAAAAACAGTTACGGACTGCAGCTTTAAATATATTGTAAAATGTAAATTTATTTCTGTGAGGTATGTATATATGTATACATACATGTATACATTTTTTTTTTTTTTTTTTTGGAATTGACATCTGTTATAAATTACATTTTTGATCTATTTAATGCATCTGTCCTGAATAAAAATATTTCTTCAAAAAATAATTATATTCACACAAAATGTTTAAATGGTAGAGTATGTAAATATAAATCTCCCTAATTTGTTTTCCCAGCGTTAATGCGACATGTGCAACTAAGCTCATGTCGTTACTGAATTCATATTGATTTATTCTCTTGTAATCACATTTATGTCATCATTGTAGTGACACTCATCAACCAAAGCAAACGTCTTGATGTTCTTCCTAACTGAGGATTACTGTAGCTCTTACCTGGAGAGGTTTGGTTCTGGTATGGATTGCATTTCTTTGTTGCTCAAGTTCTCCACCACAGGAGAGTCCAGGTTTGCTGAGCTGTTGCTGAGACGATCACTGCTCTCGTATCCAGATTCAGTGCGCTGGATTTTCCAGTTATCAGTGTGAATGGTGAGGTTATTGACGCTTGATTTAGCCCTGTCCTCTGATTCCAGTGAGCTCCTGCTGCCCATGTCCTGCCGCTGCTCGTCCTCGTAAATCGTCATTAAGCTCTTGGGTTTGCGTTCTTCTCGTCGGCCCCACGCCGTCTCTTCGCTGTCCTGATTAAAGGTCTGTCTGCGAGAGTTGGGGTAGTTTTGATTATCATCACTTTTTAGGACGCTGTCGACGTTAAGCGCCTCTCGCATCGGCCTCCACGCTCGATTTGGCCGACTGTGCGAGTTTCCGTACGTCCGAGAGTCCTGACTGCTGTCCGTATCGTAGCCGTTGGACACATCCAGCCTCCGAGAGCGGCTCTCTACCGGGGGATGAAGCGGGACGCGAGGCTGAGAGCGCGGCTCGTGGTTGTACCGAGTGTTAGTAACAGGCCAGCGCTCGGCTTTCGTCGGACCCCTGCCCTGGCTGCTGTAGAGCTGCGACTCCAGATGCTTGAAGCCGTTCTCCGGAGGTGACAGCGAGCGGGAATGAGGCTTGTCTGGGGAGTCTGGAGATGAGAAACATTTTTCATTTATTTTATTTAATCAGAGACAATGCACATTAATAATACATACTGTAATACATACAATATGTAAAATTCGCCAGATTTAGCCAACACTGGCTAATTTTCATCCGTAGTCCCTTTTACATAAAGTTACAACCGGCTTTTCAGGTGCAATGTTAGAGAAAAGAAAATTATTAAAGTTTTAATTTAAAGTTTAATGGAGTTTTACAAGAAAAAAAAAAAAAATCTATTTTTTTCCTTCAAAATGTTATACAAGTTTCACTTTTTGAATGGAATTAGTGAAATAAATCAACTTTTTGATGATATTCTAATTATATGACCAGCACCTGTATATATATTTATTTATTTATTTTTTATACACATAATATAATGCAAATATATTATATTAGGTTTAGGTTACAATTTTTCAAGAAGTTTTAATTATATAATATGCAACAGAATTAAGAAAAATAATTTAATATACTTACATTTTTATAATATTTATAAACTTTTTATTTTATTCATTTGTTTGATTTATTTCTCATATTTATATATCTTAGCTTTGTATAATTTTATTTAATACTTTGAGAAGGTCCAGGTCAAAAGTCTCTTAAATATCAAATAATCTGACCTTTTTCTGACAAGGCAAGGTTTGTTTAGGTTGTTAAAGTGTGGTATGACTCATTAAAACACAACGATATTTATGAATTAATAATTCATGATGAAAACATTTTTAACGCTGAAAAAAAAGAAAACACTTCAGTTGTAAGGATTCAGTTCTAAGCTGTTAAGCATTTCAGATTTGTCAGTCTTTCATAACCAAACTATGTATGAACTGCATTTAGCTTTCCAAACAAGTATTTTGTGCCGCTGCGTGAACACACAGCCCTCGTTGAGTTTCACATTGTTCATTTAAATTACACAAACACAATTCACTGATGCTGAACCCGCTTCTAGTCTACAGGCCAGAATCATCCATCTCCGACATATGCGGGGTTGCACTAATAGCCTGGATGACCTTTTTTCTGGTGAAGGTGGCAGAGTGACTCTCTTTGGGCAGAACAGTGCTGATATTGGCACTGTTAAATGGGCTGGCATAGAGATTCTGCGGCAGTGCAAATCCATACTGCTCCACTGCCAAGTTCACTACATTGCTATGCAGTACAAGCTTGAAAAAACAGCATCATCTCATTAGATATTAACGCAACTCTGACTTGTGGCCGTCACACACACTGAAAATGCTAATTATCTGGCATAATGAATTCTCAAACAGCCTACACAGTTAAATTATTACAAGACGAAGGCGGTCTGGTCTGAGATCTACACGCTGAAGGCTAAAAAGCCATTAGTAAGCCATATACCTACTTAAAAAGGGTAAAGCAGTCAAGCAGCTTGGCTTGCAAACCATAATTTTACAGCTTGTGAGCAATAAAAGGAGATGTAATGTTGGTCACATGACGCCTGCACAATATTGTGAACCGGTTTCACTGCACATGAGAAAATGTCATTGTGATACCCATAAACGTACATCTACATGGCCCAGTTATTATTATCATGCTAGAGAAGAAGTGCACTTTATTGTATTAAATGTACTTCAAACCTTAAAAGTATATTTAAAATAAATTGTATTTAAAGTTTAAATAAAATAAAAGGCCACTTAAAGAGAGTACACTTTAGAGATTGTTTCTAAACACACTTTTAAAAAAATCCAATTTGTAATAATGTCAAAGTTTTACCTTAAAGCACATTTTAAATCATTATGTTTTAATAATCTTTTGTTGTGCTCTAAATTACATTACAGCAATTACAAATTTGTGCTTAAAATTATTAATAAAATTATTTTTGTGTTGACTAACATATTATAGCACACATAAAGTGCTTGCGTACAATCTCAACTGTAGTGTTATTGAACATTGCATTTAATATTAATACATTTTAAATGAACTAAATTGCAACTTCATTATATATTTAAACAAGACATGAAAGTTTTATTGCAGGCAAAAAAATAAGATTTAAAAATCTCTCTAAAGTTCAGCTAATTGCATTTAATATGAATTTAAAACCACATACAATTAAGTGTCTGAAAATGTAAGTATTTTCCCATAAGTAGTACTGATTTTAAAAAGTGTACTTTTTTCCAAAAGGGATTACTTTTAAAGCAATAATTAACCTAAAATAAAAACTCACACTCATATTTAAAATCGGTATGGCTTGTTTTTTTTCTGTATGACACAAAATGTGAAATATCAAAGAATGTACTAGCCATTTTTTCCCCATATAATGAAAGTAAAGGGAGACTCTGAATTAAGAAGCTCATTCACTTTCATTACATGGAGAAGAACAGCCAACAGATTCTGCGAAATCTCTCCTTTTCTATTTCATATAAAAAGCAAGCCGTACGAGTCTGGAACAACATGAGGGTGAGTAAATTCATCTCTCAGTAAACTACTCCTTTATACTCTCAGAAAAAGGTACTAAACTGTCACTGTGGCGGTACCTGTTCAAAAGCTACTAATATGCGCTTTTGAGGTACTAATATGTAACATTTAGTGCTCTCAAACGATTAATCGCGATTAATCGCATCCAAAATAAGTTTTCGTTTGCATAATATGTGTGTGTTCTGTGTATATTTATTATGTATATATAAATACACACACATGCAGAATATATTTTGAAAATATTTACGTCTATATTTATATTCATATAATTTATATTATAAATTAATATATAAACAACATTTTTCTGAAATATTTACATGCACGTGTGTGTATTTATATATACATAATAAATATACACAGCACACACACACACACACACACACATTATGCAAACGAAAACTTTTATTTTGGATGCGATTAATCGTGATTAATTGTTTGACAGCACTAGTAACATTTAAAGTTAAAGTACACAGATGTACATTTCAGATTTGTATCTTAGTGTACTGTGCCAGTGACAGCTTTGTACCTTTTCTTCTGAGAAAGTGAGCTCATACTTGTCTTTGAAGCACACGTACGCTTCTGACAAACAACTGATGCACACACTTCCCTGCAGTGCTCATCTTTTCTAAAACAGATGACTTGATCTGATGGACATGTGTCCCTTATCGTTTCATTAGAAAGGCTTCAGCAAAGCCTTTAGGGTCCTTTGAGTGAGTATCACTGACCTCATCCAGCATTAGTGTGGTTATGCAAGTGCGTGGTCTAATCTCTTCAGCAAATTTAATGCAATGTGTTAATGTAGTCATTTTTTCATTTGGAATTAAACTCAAGTTATAATAAAACCACCTGGAAACTTGGAAGTGGAATTGCATTGCATTATGATATGTGACATGACTTGGCATCCAACTCTGATAGGTGCACATGCAGTAGCTGTCAGCCATCTGGTTCATTTTGATGACTATGAATGATTAAACGCTAATAAAAATGCACTGATATTTTCACTATAATACAAAGAAAACATTACATTTCCATCCCCTGAACTCTCCGTGTAGAGTTGCATGATTTTCACTTGTAGAAAAATCTAAATATAACTTTATAATGACCAATGACCCATTATTAATTTGCGCTGGAAAAGCACAAGCGAGACCGAGGAACCGTTACAGAGACTACAGTCCTCAGCGTGAGGATGGAGCACACGTCAGAGGTAATCTGTGTTTTTAACACTTCTCGCTGACCCCGGGTTACATAAGAACCAGCAGAGCACTGTGAGCGAGTTTATTCCACTCCAAAGCTCTGCTAAAAGCTCCGAGTGTAACTACCACACATCTGTGCTTCTCTAAAGAGGGCTGAGAAGACATATAAAGTGGATGTGATTGAATACAAGAGAGCAAAAGTGATTCAATTTCCTTCTTGCTATGGTTGCAAAATGTGCTTGTTCAAACCCTGAATACACTACACTACTTCTTTTTGAAAGAAGACTTTTATGCTCACCAAGGCTGTATTTATTTGATCAAAAACAGTAATATTGTACAATATTATTACAATTTAAAAAAACTTTTCTAATTTAATGTATTTTAAGGTGTAATTTATTCCTGTAATGCAAAGCTGGGTCTTCAGCATCACATGATCCTTTAATAAGGATCCTTCAGAACATGCTGATTTGCTCCTCAATTATTAATATCGGTTCTTATTATTATCAATGTCGAAAACAATGTTTGCTGCTTAATGTTTTTGTGCAAACCATGATGAATTTTTTTTTTAATTTAAAGTTCAAAAGAACAGCATTGATCTGAAACATTTTGTAATTTTATAAATGTCTTTACGTCACTTATGATCAATTTAATGCA
This sequence comes from Tor tambroides, assembly GCA_021397915.2. Classification (NCBI taxonomy): domain Eukaryota; kingdom Metazoa; phylum Chordata; class Actinopteri; order Cypriniformes; family Cyprinidae; genus Tor; species Tor tambroides. Next base: position 25,580 of record JAFVLL020010832.1, read on the forward strand.
TCCTTGCTTAATAAAAGTATTAATTGCCTCTTCTTTTAAATATCACTAACCCCACACTTTTAAATGGTAATGTTTCATAGTTTCCACAAAAATATAAGCAGAAAACAAAAAAACCATTATTTTTTTCAACATTGATAAAAAAACAAAAAAACAAAAAAATGTTTCTTGAGCAGCAAATCAGCATATTCGAAGGATTTCTGAAGGATCATGTGACACTGAAGACTGGAGTAATGATGCTGAAAATTCAGCTTTGCATCAAAATAAACGTAAAATATACTGAAATAGAAAACTGTTATTTTGAATTGGAATAATCTCTCACAATTAGGGGTGGGCGATATGGCAAAAATATCATATCACGATTTTTTTTTGAAATATCACGATTTCACGATTTTAATCACGATTCTTTGTCATGTTGGTTTTACAATTTGTCTGAGCAGTACAGCCAAACTAATTTCCCTATTATAAAGATAAATCCTTTCAAGGTAACAAAATATAAAAAAAATGGTGGATATTTAGGCCAAAGTGGGCAAAGAGGAAAATCTTTGTTATTTTATCTTTGTTATTACGCTCACTCTCACCCTCCTGTCTTTCTGCTATGGTTTCATCTTCGCTTCCTTCCCCTAAACAGTTATCATCTCTTGATGCTAACAGTGCTAC